>JAOUQW010000034.1:30611069-30621952 GCA_028565825.1 Olivaichthys viedmensis | reverse complement strand
ATCTCTACCCGCGGACTGATCTTCCTGGCTACCGACCCTCTGCTTGTGTTTTGACCCCGATTACTGGTACACCCTTGGAAATAAACGTGTTGCACTTGGATCCTGGTTGTTGTGTCCTTGTCTCGCATGACACTTTGTCCTTCTGGTGCTTATGTTTTTGTTGAATGTCACAGAATGCTTTGCTGCACAAACAACTTTAAAAGCACAAAGACAGCATTTTATAAATAATACATCAAAGCTTTTTTTAGCTCCCAATCTCCATATAATGTGTAAAAAAAGCTTTTTTTTAAAAAGAAATTTGCAGTATAATAAGCATTCATTAAAAAGTTGCAGGTACTCCTGTATTTTCTGTACATTCTTTACTGGAGACATTCTTTATCATTAGCTTTAGGGCTTCTTTCTCTGCTTACAATGCATTCCGGCGTGAGTGGCCACCAGGGAAATCATGTTCCAGTGCAAAATTAATCGAATCACTGGTCCTCTTCATGAATGGGCCTCGGCTCTTTTTATAGTGGCCTCCCAGGGGCCGATCGGGAGAACCAAACCCTCACACAATGTCGCTCCAGGCCTTTTTCTTCCACCTGAATACACAGACGAGCCTCCATCACCTGTCGCAGATGTGCTCAAAGTCAGTCCTTGCCTGCCCTCCATCTTTGTTCAGTTTGTCTAAAAGGACTTTGATTGAAAGAGACGGTCGCTAATGTCTACATGCCTGAAGGTCACTTGGGCTCCTCACACACTTGTACACACATCACCACCAAACTTTATCGACCGCAGGATTGGAATGACCTTGTTGCGTGCAACATACTGAATGCCTAGCGCATTAGCATGCTAAACCATATTTTGGCTTCTCATTAAAAAAAGAAAGCACAAGGGAGAGACAGAGAAGAGGAATCCAGACAGATGTGTTTGAACCACAGGTTGGTGAAGTGCTGGTGCTAAATGTCCTTGTGTAAACAGCCTCTCAGGCAGTGTGTCGGAGAAGAGCACATACATTATTTTTGAGAGCAGCTTCAGGAGAAGTTAGTCACCCGGAAAAACAAGCATAGCTGATGGGAATCTTTATGCATCCTGCAGCCGAACACATGGATTATCCTGCTGGCCCTTCTGTGTGGAAGCTTCGCACAATCAGTGGCCTAAAAAGCTGAAAATGACTTTGGCACAAATAAACCCAAAGACCAGCCTCTCAAACCACCAGCCTCTCAAACCACAAGCCGCTCAAAACCACCAGCATCTCAAACCATCTGCCTCTTAAACCACCAGCCGCTCAAACCACCAACCTCTTAAACCACCGGCCTCTCAAACCACCAGCCTCTCGAACCACCAACTTCTCAAACCACCGGTCGCTCAAACCACCAGCCTATCAAAGTGTGTTGGAGAAGAGCACATACATTATTTTACAGAGCAGCTTCAGGAGAAGTTAGTCACCCGGAAAAAGAAGCATAGCTGATGGGAATCTTAATCCATGCAACACATGCATTATCCTAGCCGCTCAAACCACTGGCCGCTCAAACCACAGGCTGCTCAAACCACCAGCCTATCAAAACACCAACCTCTCAAACCACCGGCCGCTCAAACCACCAACTGCTCAAACCACCGGCCTCTCAAACCACCAACCTCTCATACCACCGGCCTCTCAAACCACCAACCTCTCAAACCACTGGCCTCTCAAACACAGTATTTGAAAGAATTGGGTTCCTCAAAGGTTTCTTTGGATATTAAAGGGTTCTTAGCTTTCTAAAGTGTTCATAAAGGAACTCTCTATAAAAGAGAAACCATCTGTTGTAAGGTCCTACATAGAACCTTAAAGGTTTCCTCCAGAGGGACAAGCCAAAGAACCCTTAAAGGTTCTAGATTTAACCTTTTTTCTAAGAGTGTACTTTCTTGGCTGGATTATCAGGTGATGATGGGCAGGTCTGGTGTCATGTAATTTTTGAAGGAATGTAGTCGTACACTCTTACTAAAATTGGTTCCTTGGGGGTCCTTCAAATGGTTAATGGTTCTAGCTTTCTAAAGGGGTTAAACTTGGAACCTTTTGTGAAAGGGAAATTGTTGTTCCAAGTTGTAGGGTTTCAAGTAGAACCTGTAGGGGTTCCCTGGCTTGTCCCTCTAGAGAAAATCTTTATGGTTGAGGTTTCAGGCTGTTTTGACAAAAAGGTTATGTTAACTGGAGAGCATTAAAGATGGATCACTGCTCTGTGTTTCTACTGTATGGTGCTTTAAGCTGCTGCCACAGAGTTTAAAGCTACTGATTATCAGCATTGCTGCTTATTTGCAAAGTCATCTATTGTCATTTGTTATGAGTTCAGCTGACATCACCCACCTACTGGAGTGGAGAGAAAATAGTTTGGTACTCACTGGCTTTAAAAGGGCATCAACCAAAACATTCGTCTTCAAAACTGCTTACACACCAGGCCAGGTGTTATCGCCCTCCATGGATGCCTTTCACAATTAATCCACCTGAACTGCAACTACAACTTCACTAAATTCATGCATCTGAACTGGAGCTAGCTCTTAACTCTTGGAGCCAGGGACACAGGAGACACAGGACAGTACAATATCACTTTAAACCCGCTTCTCTTCATCAGCTAGAATGTAAATTATCGCTACGAGAGTCTCTCCTCAGAGCAGCTTCACCTCTGTCCTTCCCACCACTAAGACGCTGTTAATCAAAGGTGCCCGAGTGGATCTGTGCAAAGCTGCACCTCCGGCTAAGTGCTATATCTTCCCCTCCCCATCATGGCGGTCACGTGATGAATCATGCTACAAAAAAGTGTTGCAGATACAACGATAATTCTTCGAAAATCCTTTCAGGCGAGTTCAGGAGTTTGCCAAAAACACTCACAGGTCCTGTGATAGCCTGTCTCATGCAATTGGTCCTGGTTCTTATCAGGTCAGTTCGTCCGTCAGGACTGAAGTTAAGGTCAAACAACCTGCCTGCCTTCATCATTCATCATTCATCATTCATTCAGGGCAGTGTTTTCCTCTCAGTGCCCTTGGTTTTGAAACACACATAATGAGCCATGCGGATTGAACTGACATTCATTTGGAGTGATTCAAAAAAGGATTTGTTTTAGGACAACTGAATGTTCACGTGTCAGATTAGTCACCAGACCTGTGCTGTTTGCCTCAGGAGCTTCTTCTGCCTCTAGAAATAGTATAATGTTCCTTCTTTATACTACTTCATGGATTCCCATCATGATGTCAGCAGCATGCTGTAAATATTAATTATAAGATGGAACACTTTCTCAATGTGTCTTCTAAAATGATGCAGAGCAGCTTTGTGTATTCTGACATATTCTATATTAAGCAGTCAAATATTCAACTATTCACAGAATACATCATAAATCCAGATTAGACAAGTTTTCATATCCTCAGGACAAAATAAGGAAGACAAAGAAATGTAATTTATACCAATAAGACATTCAGTGTGTTTGGTTTCACAGATGGTTCCCTCATTATCAAGTAACAAAAATGGTCAAATAGGTTGTGTTCATGCAGGCAGCTCAAATCTGGAAAGATTTTCTGCAGTCTGAAGAGCAAGCCAAGTTTCAAATTGGTTTTCTTGGCATGCGGCTCAGTCTGACCGGTCAGATTGGATTTCATTTGTTTTTTACGTCATTCGGTGTGTGGAGCAACGCAGCACGATCGCAAGGTCAGATATTTGCGACAACAAAAACCCTAAAACCAGCATGGCCGAAAACCATCATGACAAATCAGAAGAGGAGAGAACCTTGCCTCCGTGCAATCAAAATTGGAAGGCACTTATGGAAATTAATAAATGTATTAATCGCTTCATGCATAACGAACAAGGGTTTGTTAGATGCTGGCAACAATGCCAGCGCAAGATAAAAAAATATAAAAACAAAATACAAAGAAATCAAAGATGGAAACAATATAAGTGGAGTAGACACACAACCTGTGTCTACATCGTAACTATAGCAACCAATTTGGCACGCAAATGTGACTACGGTCCGAACAGACAAATCAGATTAGGTCACTTGTAATTTGTACTGTGAACACTCGATCTAAAAATCGGATTAAAAAAATGTATTAGATTTACCCTGCTGTCTGAATATAGCCTATAGTGCATGTTAAGATATTAATAGTGAAAAAATCGAAATTATATCAGTTCAGATTGCATTTTCCTTTCTGAATATGAAATATTCCCCAATAATGATTCTTTATAACTGCCTCCAACCTCTTTCATATCCTCTGAACAGTTTTTGGAATAATAGGTGTAATATTCATAGGATAACAATGGGGGGTGAAAACTTTGCCATCAACTGTATATATTGGACAGTTGTCAGTAAATGTAAAGGGAAATATTGACTCATATGATTTGATCTGTGAAAATAGGTTATGCTTTAATATTCCACCCATCCATTGAGTTTCACTTCATTTCATTTCACAGTCACGTTCAGGCTCCGGTTTCTGTTTTTTCACTAAAACTATTCTGGATTGGTTTAATTGTTAGAAAATAGATGTAAAGCCCAGCAATGGGATAATAGTATTTTTTCATCAGCTGCAGGATTTTAAAAGCTTTGAGCTGCTGATGGAGGCCTGGACTTTCATCAGATAATTATGCTGTATGGCACAACAAAAGAATAGGAAAATTGCTTTGCATCAAACAGCCCTATTTAATCTTAATAAATGGATTAAATTGGGATTTGAAAATAGGCATTACGACATCCTGTTTGTTTCAGCTCAGCCAGCCGAGACCTTTTCCTATCAATTTCAGCCTCTCCACATTAAATATTATACGGGCAGAATATAAAATGGTAAAATGTGGAGAATTGATTATACACAGAGGAGCCATACTCTGAAGCCATAAATGTGTAACAAGCAGGAAGATTGAAATTGAAAAGAAGTTCAGAAAAGAAAAAAGAAGCCAGTTTAAAATTTTACTTGTGCACGCTCGGCAGGCCGCATGAGAAATTCTCTCTCTTTACCATTTCAGTCTGAATCAGTGAGAGAGGAATAAACTGATGTGTGTCCTGTATGAATAAAATAACTTACAGAACAAACAGGAACATAACCGAGTGACTCATTCTCATGTAAAATTTGTTGTTTGGTTTTCCACTTAATAAAACATATAATATGAATAATTAGGCTCCCCAATGGCAGCGTTTTCTCTTAGAACGGGACAATTTCTCAATGTCATCTGACATTATCTCTTGCAGGAAATGGATGTGGATGCCTCATTAACAGACCAATTAATAAACAAAGGAAGCAGGGCCTCGGGCTATGACCAGGGGAAGGATATTGGCAGTTGAGATGCCACTTGGCAGAATTTTACACGTCAATTAGTCTCCTGTCTTCAGTTTTTCCCAAGGAGAGAATGTTTTTTTTCTGCATGCTTGATCAGCCACAATAGCAGAAGGACAGAAGCAGAAAAACGGATCTGCTGTGAAAAAGACAAACTGTACTGTATGATGATATAACTCCATTATTGTGGCAATAATTACACACACACATTACACTGTCAGGCTCAGAGTTTAAATAGTTACGTATATAAAAATAGTCTGGGATATTATTGCAGCAGTGAGGAGTGTAGATCATCTTCTTATGTAAATATCGTGTTCTTAATACATTGGTTTTATTGGTTCCCCATTGTTCCAGCTGACCTTTTTATTGTCGAACATCACAACGTGTGCAATACCACAAAACACATAGAAGAAGGACAAAAAACCACAGCTATATATAGAACCCACGTTTCTGCGATGAGATTTAATTAATAAGGCAGTTGTGCAGAGAGGAGAAGAGAAGAGATGAGAAGAAGAGAAAAATAAAAAGGAAGAAAAAAGAAGAGAATAGGAGAGAAGAGAAAAATGAATAAATAAATACTACAAATTATTTATAAAATATGAAAATATATCCACTTGTCTCAAATTCTAAAGATGTTTAAAACTCAGATTTTCAGTTCTGGTTATTGTAATCTGAGAGTAAGAAGGTGAAATTAAAGTTCTAAGAAATGTCTGGTCTTTGTAAATAAGAAACATGTTTTATTAATGATCACATATTTTTTAATTTAAAATTCAAGATTCACTTCATTGTTTGTCATGGATGGAAACACAACAAACACTGGACCAAGAAAAAAAGTATAAATCTATCATTGAATTTGTATGCATTCATTTTAAAAGAGAATACAAAACAATATTCCATATTAATTAAAACTTTAATACAATATACACTGAATATATACAGTATATGAACATACATATACACATATAACAAAAAATAAATGAAATAATTAAAACAACTTAAAATATCCTGGTAAAACAACTTCAGGTAACATTAATGAGATGCCTACGAATTCCTCTAACAGAGTCTCTTTATTAGAGATGCTTTAACGAGGGTGGAACTGGTCTTTTAGAAGATCTTATTAGCAACTGAATGATACACAAGTAATGAATACTATATTCTACAATTTCCCTCAGGATCAATAAAGTATATCTATATTCAATATATCAAAACCCTAAAAATAATAGTTATAGAGACAAAGAGAAATGAGCAACAGTTAGGTACCAACAGCACCATGTGTGTGCAGCAACATCATCCAATAGACTGCTATAGCACAAATCCTGAATCAGGCCATACACACAGCACTGATTTCATTTCAACTCTGTCTAAAGCTAAAGCCTGGGGTAAAGAAACAGGTCAAACTAACAGACATATTAACGCCCTGGAAGTCACACACTGATTTACAGTTTATTAAAAAATGGAGTCACTTTTCCTCCTGCATTATTCACCATTACTCAACACCACAGAAGAACTGGACAGTTTATTATCATTTTGTTTCTAGCACATTTGTGATTGTTTTTTCCTGTTCTATATGAATTATTATTTACAGTTAAGATGTGCAATTCTGTTTGTATTTTTTTTTTAATTGTAAGAAATGCTCACACTATTAACCAAGAGACAATCAAGAATTATAATATAAAACAAAAAAAAGTACTGCATCATTAATACATATTATAGAGTGCACCTGCTGTAATGTCCCCAGCTGATAGTGGTTTTTGGTCATTGTGCTCTGAAGTGTTCTCATCAGAAGAAAACTAGAGTTGGTGTTTTGATAAATGAGTTTATTTTGAGACGTGTTTGTGGTGTTTTGGTCGTTGTAGTGCATTTTCAACATGACCGATGTGTCAAACAGCATGTGTGAAGAGTTTAGAAAAAGTGTTTGTTAGCAATTGTATAAAAAAAACTGTAAAAAGCTTCCACATGAAGGTAAAAACATTGTTGGGACATTTTAACAAAATCATTTAAATTAATACAATTGTTTTCATTATATTGGGTCCATTGCTATGTAGTGAACAGAACATGAGGGTTTAGTATCTGCTGCTAATGTGTGTGTGTGTGTGTGTGTGTGTGTGCGCGTGTGTGTTTTAGGTGTAATGGGGGAGTACGAGCCCAAAATCGAGGTGCACTTTCCTCCAACAGTCTTGGCTGCTAAAGGAGTGACGGTGCGACTTGAGTGCTTTTCCCTTGGGAAGTAAGCAGATGAGGAAACTCTCTCTCCATCTCCTCTTCTTTTCTCTCTCTCTCTCTCCATCTCCTCCTCTTTTCTCTCTCTCTCTCTCCATCTTTAAGGTCACACACACACACACACACACACACACAGCGCTCTCAGAGAGGAAACTCGTCTCCGGTGTTAAATGCTATAAATGAAATGTACCTGAGTTTAGAATTGTGACCTGTTTCAGTTTCTGTGCTGAGATTAAATTATAGGATTATTTTTATGGGAGTTTTTTGTGATGGTAAATGATCATCCAGAAGTGTTTAATGTCACCACAACAGTTTAGCTCTTATTGGAAGAGAAACGGTGCCAACATTCAGCCCTGGTTATCAGTAAATTCTGGTGATAAAGAAAGAGAGGTAAAAAAAAAAGAGCTCTTTACAGGTCTGGCTTTTTTGCGAATGCTTTTAATCTCCATTATGTCCGCGTTTGGCCGGAGATCCTTCAGTGACAGATGGAGAGTTGGTCAGCAAGAGTCGACTCCCAAAAGGGAGAAAAGCACTCTGACTAGTGCGTATGAAGTGCTCATAAATGTAGTGATGTGTGTTAAAGCCTTTATTTTAATAACATCAATAACATCATGGGCTGCAGCGAAAACTTGTACTTCTGTTTATGGACATCTAAATTACGCTCTTGTGCTGAAGATGACTGAATTGTCACTCTTTTCTGGAGGCGGATGCAGGCACGAGTCGTCGAGGACGGGGGGGTTTGGCAGGACAGTAGTCGGGGGGCAGGCGACAGGTCGGGCGATTCAGAGTGTTATTCAGAGGGTGTCAGAGTCTTAAGCAGGGTCGAGGTCAGGATATTTGTGGTCAAGTTTGGGTGATCAGTCCGGAAAGCGCGTTGTATCTCGATATACATCAGAGTAATACTCAGCGATGTGAGTGTGTCGGCGTGGGGTTTATATCTGGGGAGAGTGAGTGACCTCAGGTGTGGGAGCTTCCACGCTGATGGGATTCGTGACAGGTGTGAGTGATCAGAAGCTCGGCACAGGGGAACGCATGGGATTCTGGGAAGTGTGGTCCGGGACTGTCGATGCATATGTGACACTGAAAAGCTTTTTTTCTTTTCTGTGCTATGTGTGGAAGGTATCAGATCTTTACATTAACGTGACAGTAAAAACCAACAAAAGCAGGACACATTATTTGTGATATGAGTAAATACGAAACAACTTGAATCTATAAGAATATAATTGTACCCTTTGAACTGAGATTTTCATCTTTCATTACTTTTTTTTCTTCTTTTTTAGTGTTTGTGTTTCCTACATCACAGTGCAGGATAATATCAGGAAGCATTTAATTCATTTAATGTTTACAGTTTTTGTATTTTTGTGCACCTGTGCACATTTTATATCTAAATTGCATGTAAATTGAGAAAACAACTTTTGGATAAATGATTTCCAACATCTGTTTAATCTGATCTAAATATATTTAAGATATTAATACAGCTCTAGTTACTGTATACATTTCTTCATTCCACGACAAAGGAGATGTGAAGCGTCACAGCAACCTGAAAGGTCCAAAAAGAAAATGTTCTGTGCGTTTTGAGCTGGCAAGGACATAAATGCTGTAAATGTAAATGTAAATAATCAGTTTGTTTGTGATTTAGATATTTTAATAGGATATTAAGTACATTCAATTATTTCTGCTTCCCTCACTTCATCCGAAATGCAAAATTAATAAAGCATTTTGCATAAAACAATACAGCTTCTCATTCAGAACCACGATCCTGTCATCGTCCCTCAGCACTGTTTATATTCATTAGTTGCTCTGAATGTAATCATCTACATGGCCTTAAAAGCAAACAGCACCTGAACTCCAGTGCTGTAAGAACATCATCACTGTTTACAGAGGAAAAAGTCATTTACAATGAATCATCCACTTTAGAATAATGAGTCATTATTAAACCTGTAGTCATTGTTTCTGTTACTGTTCATTTGCCTGAACCTTTAACACTCTGTGTCTCTTTGTCCTCTAAACCTCTAAATATGGGTCTGAAAAGCATCTCGGGTGAACTTTATGACTCGCCCCTGTCCCTCCAAATGAAAAATGTATCAGTTCACCTTATTAGGAAATGTCAGTCTTTATATTCAGCAGGTTTGTGGCCTGAAATTGCTTTTATGTCAGTCTGTGTGTGACGGCTTCAGACAGTCTGAAGAGACTCTGTGTGCTACAGAATTTATCATCAATAAAGCGGTAACTACTCTGCCATCGGCTTTGTGTTCTATCTTTGTGTTGAACACTTTTAAAAGCTTGAGGCAGTGACATTGTGTGGCTTTAAAGCGCTTTTCAGGACTGCGTGGTAGAGCTGTTTCATCCATGCTGACTAGGGGGATAGAAAAAAGTGCAATATGGTGTCCTGCAAGATTCTATTTTAGGCCCCCTATTGTTCTCCTTTTATATCCAGGCACTACTTGGACGTGTAATTCACAAACATAATTGTCACGGTCAGACCCGACAACACACACACTACCACCCCGCACCACCAGAGGTCACCCTCTCCGGAGTACTGAGACTGACGGGGCACATGACCATATCCCACCTCATTACCTAGAGTATAAAACACCACACTACACATAGACTGGTGCGAAGTTTTGTCGTTGTTATGACTGTCAATTCCGAGCGGTTCATTCTCTGGCTTCCTGGTTTTGACCCTTGTCTGTCCCACAATTTACGAGATTTGGATTACCCCTTTTGCTACTTCCGCCTCACTATTTGCTTAGCTGGTTACCGAACTCTTGCATGCATTACGACTACGATATTGGATTACCCTGTGGTTCTCAATAAACAGCGTTGCAACTGGATCCTAGTTGTTGTGTCCTTGGAGTCCGTAACAGTTATTATCACCTTCCAACAGATGCCCTTGAGGTTTATTATCTCAAATAAATTTGAAAGAAAATCAAATGAAAGTCAGCTTAAGGTCAAAGGTATAAAGACTTAATGCATGTTGTTTTGGGTTATACCTGTCCTGAACAGCAGTAAACCAAAGACAGTACTACAATGTAATGCAATGAGAGACAATGGAATGAAAAGTCAAAATAGCTTGAAAAAAAACCCATATGTTTTTGGTTATGCTCTTGGTATTATTCCACAAAGTCTGGTCTTCGTATCTGCTTGCCAATGCAGATCTTCACAGCTGACATTGTTAAAAAAAACATCATTGTCTAAATAATTACTTTTCAGGAGAACAAACTACTCAGAAATGTCAATACAGGTCATGTAGAGCTTAAGCAAATAATAATATTTATTTATATAGAACATTTCATTTTGAATTCAAAATCTCAAAGAGCTTTACATATAAAATATCAGAAAGTCAAAACAAAGTATTTATGATCAAGCACATAAAAAAAAAAACAATGTACAAT
>JAOUQW010000034.1:30504714-30519266 GCA_028565825.1 Olivaichthys viedmensis | reverse complement strand
CCTCTGAAAGGAGCAATTCTACAGATTTAGAGACGAATTTATACACAAACACCTTCAACTGAACAATTCATGAAAGTGTTTATTAAAGAGTTTAACAGCTGCCCTTAGACTTCCATTATAAGTGAGTTTGGAGTGAACAGGTTTTCTGTTCTTTTCTCAGTGCAGGGAAACGTCATTAAATTATTTTCTGTAATAATCACACACACACACACACTACAGATACAGTGGAGAGACATTAGAGTGAAAAACACTGAGTATAACTTTAACAGGGTTATGAGGACAGGTAGTGCAGTGACAGTGGTGAGGTCATGTTAAATAATGTCAGTATTATCAGCGGTGTTTGAACACTGCTATCATCACGGGGCAGTGTGTCCTGTCTGGTTTACTCCACTTGTCCTTAAGGACCCTACACACAAGTGAAACTTCGCAAGAATCACAATGTGTGCATGTGTGTGTGTGTGTGTGTGTGTGTGTGTTTCTATCTGTCAGTCTGTCTGTTAGTGTGTCTTGTGAGGATGTTTATGTCTGGTTCTATACGTGTGTGTGTGTGTGTGTGTGTGAAATGTTTACAGAGTGGTCAGTCTGTATACTCTATACTGTGAGCCCTGTATTATAGGCTTTATAATCGATCCAGCTGGAGTAATTTATAGCACTTTGTTCCTACACGTCAATAAAATCACTCGACAGCCTACCTGGTGTAAACGATTTAATTTTCTTAATGCAGGCGAGCAGAGCGACAGGTTCTGCGCTGGTCTGGTTCACTGTTTGTCAAGTCTGCATATAGACTAGGACAGAAGGAAATGTGTGTGTGTGTGTGTGTGTGTGCCCTTTTGAACAATAATATATCAATTTCAGTCAGAGGAAAACAGCCAACAGGAAGCACAGAGATAAGCTGAAAGAGAGCGAGGAAGTGAAACAGCAAGGGCGAGAGATAAACTCCACATTCCCAGCTCTAAGATCTTCAGACCACAACAAGCACAGCCCCGGCACGAGCCTCGCTCCTCTGTGTGTGCTCGGGGGCGTCCCTCCTCCTGTTCCAGGGAACTAACGCTTTCTTCCCCTCACTCGAAACTCTGAACCCCTGTTCCCTCAGAGGAAGCAGCGCCGTGAGGGGATCAGTGTGTTTTACACACTCGGACACTCACAACATAAACACACAGCGTATGATGAAGAGGTCGGGGGCTGCAGGGGTGAAAGAAACCACAGCAGCCAAATTTAGGTTGCAGTAAATTTGCAGTTTAGTGGAGGGTTGTCTCTATGCTGTTTGTTAAAATGACAAAACAATACAAGTAGGAGTCAGTTCATCTATTTTACTAAAGGATGCTCTGGGTGTGGTGGACTTTCATCTCCTCCTGATGGAGTGAAAGACACAAAACAGAGAGGGAGGTCTGCATGTGCACTTTAAACAGGAACTCAACAGGGCTTAATTATAAACACAAGCCCGAATCGATATCCCAGGAAGATTGACACACCAATCGACCGGAACAAGACCTAGAACAGAAGCACGACATTACCTGGAATATAGACAACATCTTGATGACTATTTATCCTACAACACACTAATGTCCTCCGCAGGAACCTTATGAGGAATTCAGGAACTTCAGAACTTTTAGTTCTTGGGCTGTAATTCCAGGAACTTTGAAGCATAAAAATGCACACATCTGCTTTAATAAATCGACATTAATGTTAACATCATATTTGCACAACAAAGCAAGAAACAATAACAAACAACAACTTAAATCTCAACTTCCTCCATGTTCGTTGTGTTGCTTTTGCCACGTTAATGGTTAATGGTCATCATTCCTGCATTGTGGTGGAAACACAAACCAGGAACTTGTTCAGGATCTGACCCCTTCTGAGCCAGCTGATTTAAAACATCAGCACAGTGAAACAACAACAGGAGGAAAAGCCCAAAGTCAACGAAGAAGAAGAAGAAGAACAAGAAGAAGAAGAAGAAGAAGAACAGAAGAAACGTGTTGAAATTGGAGCGATTCAGAAATTAAGGAGTTGTTGGCTGTTCGAGTGGAGAACAAACTTCTTCATCAGATGAATGGTACAGTTCGGGACACATTATTTAAATCGAATCAGCAGCAGACTCTGTGAATGCGGTATGAATGCGGTAAGCTGAGAGAAGACGTCGGTGACAAACAAACCCAAGCGTTTAAAACGTAAATTCCACCAAATCCATTGATTTGGGACTTTCATGATAAATGTGAAGGGGGGCATCTCAGTAAAAAAACGTCTAAAGTGTGAATGCAGCAACTCTAAATAATAATTCAGACTTCTTTCTGTTATCTGTAATGGACAGTCAACTCTAGAATTATTGGCACCCTTCATGAAAAAGAGAAAAAATGAATATTATTGATCTCATCTACATTCCACTCCAAGGTATACATCTTGTCCTGCAGAAATATTACACTTCCCAACTTCGTGGAAACCTTTCCATTCCTGTCTCATGTGCTTTAAGCCAAGATCCTTCTTCTCACAGTCTTAATCTTGCACTACCATGCAATAAGGAGCTGTTTGCTGTTTTAGCATTGATGGCATTTACAGATAAGATTAGCACAGAAGTATGTCAACAGGCATTGTTTGTAATGTTGCCCAGATTAATCTAAGGTCACACTATCTTCTGTCAGATCAAATCAAGCATAATACTATGAGACGTATATGGATCTGAATGTTGATATTATATAATAAAACCAAGGAAAGTCGTTTACAGAGCGAATGATATCTCAAACACACCTTTATTTTACAACTATCACCACAACAGGCTCACAATAAAGATCGACAAAGGTGTTAAAAGTGGCTAATCTTAAACTCCACCTGACAACAAGATAACTCTACAAACACCTTTCCATTGCACAAGAGCACAAGAGAAAGTAAAGCGGAATATAATTTTTAAAAAGACCCTTTATCTCACCAAAATCCTGACACATTGCCTTATAGTGAAGATAGACTCCACCAGAAAGCACAGTCCAACTCCTTATACAGATAAAAGACATTACAGGTTATTTTTATTTGTCATTTAAGTTATCAAGAGAGACCTGGGATTAATGAAGTGGTCTAAAAGGACACACGTGAAGTCCTAAATCAAACAGCCGTATCCTCTGCTGTGCTGCTGTTTCTGCAGTTAATATCACCTACAATAAACACCAATAAATTAGCAAAAGAAACGTACAGCTTTACGGTTATGTGTAACTAGCAAGACAAATGTTGTAAATCTATTGATATAGTGCAGTATTTCAGGAGTGGGAGATTGCCTAAAGAGTGAAAAACCCAGTGGCGCAGGGACACACTAATCATATGATGTGTTGGGGGTGCCGCTATTTTTGCTCAGGATATATTACACTAAGGATGTGTCTGTAAATATGCTAAACACTCTTACTTTAAACACAATTACTATTCTTATATTTCAAACTTCTTTCTGCTGGCTATAACATACAGTCAATTCCAGAATTATTGGCACCCTTCATGAAAATGAGCAAAAATTAATATACAATGAATAACATTCCATAAGTGATATTTTGAGTTTAAACATATGTGAACTTTCTATAGTTTTATTTTAACACTGTATTTTTCTAAACATAAAAAGTTCTCTTAGGTAGTGCAATTTTTTTCCACAAACACTGGTTAAAAAAATTATTGGCACCCCTACAATTACAACTCAATCGCTCTCATTAGTAAATACAGCTGTTAATTCCAAGCATGGACTGTATCAACGTAGCCTGTTAGACAGGAAACTTGGACTACACTAGCTATATGCTAGCTATTGCTAACAAACTACTTTTAGCTAGTTAGCAGCACTAGTCTTTTCTTTTCTTTCTTTTTTAATCCCTGGAAAGTCTACAGTTTGCAGCTACCTAGCTGACAGTCTTACCTCATCACAGGTACTCAGCTCACCTTGGTGTTAAGCAAACTTGTCATTCATGAACATTCCTTAGAATAATGGAGCTACTACGCTCTGCTTCAGTAACGCTATATAAAAGAGGTCGCAAGAACAAGAAGACATGATGGAAACTATGGTTACTTGTGAATTTACACCATAGGCATAAATTAGGGGAGGGGATATGTCATCGAATCCCTCATCAAATCTACACTCTCAGGGTTAAAGGTGCCATCTAGCACGCTAAAACATTTATTTTGCTTCGTCTTGCTACAGGATCCAGCTAACAAAGAACTTAGAATGTTCACTAAGTATTCGACAGGGTCTAAGAAGTTTTGACTGAAATAACGTTCCTGCAATGTTCCTAAAACATCTGTTGTAATAATGGTTTGCTTCACATTGAAGGATCGTTTATAAACGTTATGAACGTTACGAAGAAACATATTAGAACATCCAGAAAACTTATTAGATTAAACAGCTTTGGAACCAAAAGTTCCTAGATCTGTAACGTTCGAGAAACTTTTGGCTAACCTAACATCATTAGCTGGATAGAACCCTACAACAGTGAGTCTCCCTTTTAGAAAAGTTTCCAAGTAGAACCTCTTTAGAAAGCTAAAACCGTTAATGATCCACAGAACCCTCGATAAACCCTTTTTTCCCCAAGTGTTCCTCAAGGGATTTTTGGATAGTTCTTAGCTTCCTATAGGGGTTCTAGTTGGAATTCTTTCTGAAAGCGAAATCCTTTGTTGTAGGGTTCTATTACTGTAAAGGTTCCCCCCAAGGGACAAACCAAAGAACCATTTAGGGTGCTAGATGGTACCTAGGGTGAAACCTAAATATATGGCTCAACGTGGTACAATAGGATATGAAATTCATTTAAACGTGGGATTTTCGGGGCGCATATTTTTCATGTCATTTCCAAATACAAATAACCTACGTCTTTCTTCTACTAAAGTGCAAATATTTTCATTTTATAGGTCCACAATGTTCCTTGCTAGACTTCTGGTTCTGATGACCCTGCTGCTACCTCAAGCCTTGTCAGGTCACCAGGGGGACTCCGGTCATTCTGATGGGAACCCAAGAGCCTCTCTGGAGCCCAGTTTGGCCCAGACCATCCAGAACCTCCTGCTGACCCGACTGGGCCTACAGTCCCATCCAAACCCTCGTCCAGGAGCAGTGGTATCTCAGTATCTCCTGAACCTCTATCACTTCCACACACAGCAGTACCATCTGATAGAAGATCCAGACTTCAGATACCCTACCAAGCACGTACAACAAGCCAACACGGTCCGCAGCTTCCACCATGAAGGTAAGAGTGGTTAGGACTCAGTTAGGTCAGTTGTTTTGACTGTCATAGCAATTAATTCACCATTATTAGAACATAGCAATGTGTGGAAGACAGTTTGACTTGCACTCGACTCCTTAATTAACTGAGGACTTGTCCCCGAAGACTGCAAGTCCCCTATTTGGAACAGGTTGTGACTTGCAACTCAAATCGGACTTCAAAGCTTATGACTCGCAACTCGACCCAGACTTTTTTATTCAGCTGTGACTAAAGTATTTGAAACATACTTCTAAATGAATACTAACACTCATTATGTAAACTTCTGCAGGTCTGCTTAAGTAACTCCTCCACATAAAGTGACTCATCTAAGACTCAAAAATGCACTGGGCCGCAAAATTAGACTCAGACTCATAGTGAACAACTCAAACAACACGCTAATTGTTTACCATTTCAATCTTGGCTTTAGTATGAAGATCTTGGAGCAGACCTAAAGCTAAAGAGGTCCCAGAAAATGGTGTGTAACTGAACCTGACTGTAATGAAACCTCTTCCTCTGTCGTCTGTCCTCTGTCCATTGCAGTGTCTTCAGACTTGCTCAATCCTACCGAGAAGAGTGACAGGATCTATATGGCCTTCAACCTGTCCTCTATCCCATCCTATGAGAATGTGGTCTCAGCAGAGCTGCGTTTCCTGCGTGGAGGAACAGGCAGTGGTTCGAAACCTCACATCGTCAGCCTCTATCTATCTTCTGGCAACACTGAGCCCAAGCTTCTCCATTCACGACATCTAGTTAGAGACCCCTTGGGGTCTTGGGAGGCCTTTCCTCTGAAGGCAGAACTGTTTCAGCAGCTGTCCGATTTCAGTTCAGGGGAAGTGTCCTTTATCTTGGAAGTGACCCCGGATAATAGGAGCCACACTGTGGAGGACATGGACGCAGAGGGACACTTGAGAGTGCGCAGGTCTGCAGGTGAAGATGACCACAGCTGGACACAACAAAGACCTCTACTGGTTACTTACAGCCATGACGGGCACAGTGAACCACTCATACCCCTCGGAAAGAAGAAGACCCCCAGGGGTAGGAGGGGAGGTAGCAGGGTTAGAAAGCTGAGAGGTCAGGGGTCACAGGCAGACTGGCGTGATGTGTGGACAGACAGGCGGGTGAAGCGGAACGGCGGCGGTCGAGCAGCCAAGCTCAAACGCCTTTCCCGCGCTCGGTGCCGCCGCCACCCCCTGTACGTGGACTTCAAAGACGTCGGGTGGAACAAATGGATCGTAGCGCCGACTGGTTATGATGCCTTCTTCTGTCTGGGTGAGTGTCGCTTTCCTCTTGCCGACCACATGAACTCATCCAGCCATGCCATGGTGCAAACGCTGCTGAACTCGGTTAATGGAGCCGTGCCTCGAGCCTGCTGTGTGCCCACGGCCCTCAGTCCCATCGCACTCCTCTATCTGGACCAGGATGATCATGTGGTGCTGAAAAACTACCAGGACATGGTGGTGGAGGGCTGCGGCTGCCGGTAGCAAGAGATAGAAAGAGAGAGGAAAAGCATGAAAAGGTGGAAGAACAACCAGAAGAAACAAAGAAAGAAAGAAATATCAAGATCTTCAAGTTATTAAAGGGACCCTTGAGGACTTTCTCAGAATCCTCTGGATTCCAGCTTTAAGTTTCTGTCCAATGATGCATTGCTTTGTTCACACAGCAGTACAAATCTGATTTAAATCCAATTTTTAGATATTTCATGGCCAAATGTAAGCATGAAAGAAAGGCACAGCCCAAAACGCGACTTGAAGTTCTTTTCCAATGAAAATGTTCTTGAGGGGGTCAATTCAATTCCGAGTTTAAATAATTGAATTTGGAAAACAACACTTCGCCTGGCCACTAGTGCGATGTACAGTTATATATAATTGCATAGTAATGTATAATTAATCTAATGTATACAAAACATCCAAACTGTGGACAAATAAAATCAACCCGTGCCACCCAGTGTCAAAAGTAGTCCAAACACAGACCTGGCAACACGGGCTATGACCTCTCCCAACAACACACCAGGTGCTAATTTATAGCTGGTTTTAAGAGGCAGAGAAAAATTAGAAACAAAACCATTTGGTCCGTCGCTAATTCCCCAAACCTTTGTAAATTGAGTGGAATATGTAATCAGTCACACTTCCAGTTTTTCAGGCAGAGTGTGTCCTAAATGCACCTGGTCCTGAGAGTCCACATTGCAAATTACAAGTGACCAAAATCTGATTTGTTTATTCAGACTTTTGTTGTACTCGCATTTGCCTGAATATCCACATTAGTAATTACAGTAACAACGCAGGAGTATGTGTTAGTGGGCAGGCAAAAGTGAGCTACTTACTGAGCTAATAACATGGAGATTTTGCCGTTCTGAATGTATTGTGCATGAAGAAAAATCCAGAAACAGGCCAACTCTTGGTTATCCTCACCTCTACTGACCTGCCTTCATGCTGGTTTTCTTGACTGTAATTTCTGATTTTAAAAAGCGCCGCAAAACTCATTCAAACTGAGATGCATTTGAAACCCCATACAATTTATTATTTGCCTTTCAGACTGCAGAAAATCTTTCCTGCTCGAATTGGAAATGCTGAAAAATCAGATTTGAGCTGTGGTTCTGAACGAAGCCGATGTCTCTGCTCACGACTCGTCCAGCTTCTTGTTCTGTGCTGTGAAAAATTACGACAGCTGTCTGTCTCTCTGTCTCTCTGTCTCTCTGTCTCGCATACAACAGTTGTGTTAGTGTTGTTGTGTACTTGTTCCTGTTTCGCACCTTCTTCTTCCTCTCAGTACCGTCAGGTCACTTCAGTGGAGACTTCTGCAGAGCTTCTAATGTCGAAGGATGATAGACTTCAAGCTGAAAAGAAGTCACATGTCAAGTTCATGCATCCTGACATCAGTTCACTATCACAAATAATATTGCAATGTGGATGTGCAATTACAGAAAAGACTGGAACACAGGCACTTCTCACCAGAAAATATTTAAAATCCTGACACAAATTTTTTGAGTAACTATTATGCTATTGTTTGAATGTATAAGTGCTAACATTATTATTATTATTATTATTATTATTATTATTATTATTATTTATGGTGACTTGTTATGTTAATTTACCTTGCAGTCAAAGAAAACTTCATAGTTGCTAAACAATTACTATCTATGGTCTTAAAGTAAATCTTATTTAAGAGAGCATATAAGTATATCTATTTAAATATCAAACATGTATAATGTATTTAATCTTGACAAATATTGCAGATATGCATACCACAAAGCCTCACAAGTACACTAAAGGTTGTGCATTCATTAATGTGTAAAAACTGAGTCATTGAATGATCGTAGCTTCCCGTAAAGTCCAGCTGTAAAACAACGAAGGCCGTCTCAACACATCGAATATAGCTACAGTATCACATCGGTGTATATGTTCTGCCAAAAAACCAAAACGTCTTTCGCAAATATTCTGTGTAAAGTAGATTTTGCAATTGTGTTACAGTTAAACAGTTATTGTCAAACCATACGCCTGTCTGAAAAAAATATATTTCAAAAGGGGAAAAAATCAAACTCACTGGTCTGA
The DNA here is from genome assembly GCA_028565825.1 of Olivaichthys viedmensis. Classification (NCBI taxonomy): domain Eukaryota; kingdom Metazoa; phylum Chordata; class Actinopteri; order Siluriformes; family Diplomystidae; genus Olivaichthys; species Olivaichthys viedmensis. The sequence goes on along the minus strand of JAOUQW010000034.1, from coordinate 30,510,511 downwards.
AGATTTCCTGATTAATGCTTCATCAGTGTGATGTCTTTAAGCAACAGTGTGTGGAATTTCTGATGTCTAAACATGTGAAATGCAAACAAAATAAACAGAAAACTGATCACACCCTATAATATCGTTCCTTTATACTCTGTATTTTTACAACTAATATTAAGCTCTAAAGAAAGTCTACACAAAAACTTTTTTTTTTTTGATAATTAAACTTGTCCATCGTATTTATGCCATTAATTAATCAGATCCTTTCAGATGTGTCAGATCTGATTAATCAGATGTGACATTAGAGGTTCATCATTACGGCTCGACTCCTCAATATTGTTAATGTAAATTATACATTTTTTATCCTTATCTTGAAGGTTATTAGTTTGTTTTTACTAACAGCACATTCATGACACTGTGAGAAAGTTGTAGAAGGTGTACATAATGCTTCATAACAGTGTTATAAATGCTAATTTGATTATCACTTTAGTTTGAGGGCATTATAATCATTAATTTGGTATATGAGCTTCATAAATAAGTGAAGTTGGATTGTAATGTCACTTTATAATAGTTTTAAATGTAAATAAACCACCAGCACTTCAGTTAAAGACCATTTCATTCCAGGCTAATGTAAGAAGAATATTCAGTAAATACAGTTTCCCAAAAGGTGAGATAACAGTTTTGCTTTACCAAAGACGTAAAATTGTCTGCCAATGGAATAACTTGAAATTAGTAATCTGTCTAAAATTAGGTTGAATCATTTCATAATTATTTTTGTAACGATCTGATGAGAAATATTAGATAAATTCACCAAGATGTTTTCACTTGCAGTCATTTTTTGCAGCTGCAATCCTTTGGTCTGATTGAGGGGATTAATTTGCGCCCGTGTTTTTCCCCCAAACTGATCCCTTTCTTAGCTTTCACGACTGAGTGTTTGACCATATAAACTATTAGACCATGTGACTCTGAGAGCAGGTAAATTCATTAGTACATTTCATAAGCCCCGCCCCTCCCCCACTACTATACTGGACCGTTATTTCGTGATGTACAAAACTAAGCTGATGCGTCGCTCCACACAAATCGTTAATTGTTTTAACAGAAGTGCTGTGAAAGTCTCTGTTTTAATAGAAAAATGTGAAACGTGCAGTGTGGTAACAAATTTAACCCAAATACCTATACTCTATAGAATTACACCATCTAATACACCATCTAATACACCACTAATACACCATCCGAGAGGAGTTAACCATTTAAAAAGCACGTTTCTGAGTGCAGGGGGGCTTTAAGGAATATTTTTAGAAAGTGTTTGGATCAGTTTCTTCCACAAGGTTTTATATAAAAGATTTTTAGCAGACTTCACTTTCAAAAAGTGGTGGGGACACGCCCCCAGCGTGAGTTACACCTGTGGAACCAACTGATTATGGTAATAATTGTGCAATGATGTCACTTGGGATCTGGATTCTGGATTTTGCCATGCATCTCTCCCAAGTTCTCTATTTTAATTTCTGTTCCTGAATGGTTCGCCTGCAGCTCTCTGATTTGCAGTGGAAAAACATTCCCGTGTGTGTGTGTGTGTGTGTGACGATGGTACGAGGATTCTACCCTGTCCAACAGGAAGCACATTCCAGTCCGTCCTGTTTTGTGGCCCTCTCTCTCTTCCTGCCAGGCGCAGGAACATGTCTGTGATAACCTACAAAAATACATCACCATGGGCACTTAATCACGACCTGCTGCCGCCAAACCCCCGATCCTCAGGCCAGATCAGCTAACACACACACACACACACACCCCGTCTCGCTTTACTGATACGATTCAGTACATCGCTGGTTTTACGCCAGTTAAACTGGTACAGGCTGCATTTTTTTTGTGACCCTCTTGAATAATATAAATTTGTGGTGATGATAAAAGAAGCATAAGTGGAGATCATTATCAACTAAACACTGTCTTGTCATTGGAATATGTTTAAAACGATGCCAGTTACGCTGATGTGATTCTTATTGGAAGTTGTTTTATTTCCTAATAAAAAGTTCAACAACTTAAAACCAAGTGAAAATAATGTCGACTTGAATCTAACTGCAGTTTTAATACAATTAGGAAAAGTGGCATTAATATGATACCTAACATTTTCAATCTACATTTTAATGCAGTGTAACTGGTTAAATGTTATTAAACACTGGAATGGGTTCCAGGCTACAAAATTTGAAGAACCTCAGCTTTATGTTACACATACACGTACTTCATGTCTTAAAAACTGCGTGATGCAATATTCCTATATAATGAAGTAAATAGCATTTCTTCCACATTACAGTCGTGGGTGAACATCACTGTGATCTGTAGGCCAAAGCGTTCACACAGTCAATAGAACCTGAAGAAGAATCCTATTTTTGCCAGAGACAAACTGTAAAACCCTTTAAGGTTCTCTTCCTAAAAGTGTAGCTTTTACAAATTAGTGTTTGACTAACTATTAATAGTTTGGTAAACTATTAGACCATGTGACTGAGAGCAGATAAATACATTAGTACATTTGAATTTGTTTCATACACTCAGGAAAAAAAGGTTAAATCTAGAACCCTAATGGGTTCTTTGGCTTGTCCCTCTGAGGAATCCCTTAAACGTTCTGTGTGGAACCCTACAACAGAAGGTTTCATAGAGGGTTGCAAGTAGTACTTGTTTTATTCGATATAAAAGCATTTCAGTTAGTTGGTGAATGTGTCTCGTTTCGTAAAATAAGTATATAAGTGTCTTCGGATGTTCTCTCTCATTCTGTTAGTCTGTGTTTGTTCTTATGGTGTTTTTTATCAACTTTTTCCATCCAATTTATGGACACTGAATAAATTGTCGGACATTTGTCAAACCTTCTCTTTTTTTTAATCTTAAATCAGTTTTTCCAGGTTTGTATTCTCCAAGTCCTCAGATAAAACAGAATAAATGACTCATCTTGATCACGCTGCCATTTCTCTCTTCAGTATAATTCTGTGTGTGATTTATTACAACACAGATATCTCATAGACATAAACCTGAACCCTTCATTTTATCGTCTTTTTAGTCTGTTCTGTATTTGAAGAAGCATTTCTAATCGCTAATGACAAGCCAGAACAGTACAGGAAAGGTAGACCATTTTATTTCAGAACATCACTAATATGGAAGTCCTTGTTTTATTACTCAACAATGGAAGTGAACTGGAGGCTGAATATCAGGACACATTGGGATTTTGGGATTTTGGGATATTGTTCACTCGTTCACCTTTTGAACTTTTGACCCATCGGATTGGTCAAAACACTGAAGACTTGAGAAATGTGGCCTGATGACTGCAGTGTTTGGTTTGGATTGAGGAAGGTGGCTCCATCTCTTGGCCGTGTGTTTACTGCTATGTGCCCATTGTGAGGGCGAGAAACTGACCGAGTCACTGAGTCACCGTCCGGTCGCTCGTTTGTTTTACTTACTTTCGGGGAATGTTGGAGTCGCTCCAGTGATTGTGAAGACACACGAGTTCATGTGGGAGAAACAACAGACGAGGCCTACATCATTCATCTGCTCCAAACACATGGAGAACCTGAGAAGAACTTTCAGCCGAGCCCATCACAAACCCATCACAAATTGTCTTCTCCAGGATAAATGACCCAATTGGGAGAAAATGGGCTAAAAAAAAAAAAGATTTGGTAAAATAAGTAGATGTTGTAAGTGTCTTCGGATGTTCTCATTCTGTTAGTGTGCGTTTGTTATTATTATGTTTTAAGGTTTTTTTTTATCTTTATGAGATTATAAACTTTTTCCATCTAATTTATGGACACTGAATAAATTGTAAAACATTCGCTTTTTTAATGTCAAATCAGTTTTTCCAGTTCCCTGTCTGATGGTGAGAGAGCCCAAACACGAGGCCTACAGAAGAACTTTCAGCTGAACCCATCACAAATTGTCTTCTTCCGTGAAGTGTTAAGATCATGCTAAAGATGACGTGAAATGGAAATCATAATGCATGCATGTGACACACGTGCGTTTCTGAGTGAAACAGGATATTAATGCAGGCCTGAGTTTTGGTTTTGTTCATCAGGATTAATTGGATTATGAAGTGTTACATGATATTATTGGTTATTTTATTTTTTTCAGCTAATGTGTGCAACATGATGTAGTTAAAAATCTGAATGTTGAAAGGTGAGTGAATGTCATTGCATGTTGATGAAAGATTACAGAAAAACAAGACTTTTGTCTTTAAAAAATAAATAAAAAACTGTCAAAATTTTTAACAAGTTCTCATTAGGAGATTATTATAAACCCACCAACAGAGAACGTTGTTAGAACTTTCAAATATTCAAAAGGTTTGACTGTAACATTCCAAAAATAAGGTCCCTGCAATGTTCTAAAAACATCTGCTGTAATAATGTTATTAGAACGTTTCTCACACAACGTTACTAGTCAGACAAAAACGAACATTATGGAAATATTTGCGTTAATGTTGTAGGAACGTTTATAAGTGCTACGTAGGAACGTCCTTAGAACGCAGAAAAAACCTGGCTGATTAAACGTTCTTTAAACCAAATGTTCCCAGAACCGTAACATTCAGAAAACGTTCTGCTGACCTTACATATGATTTATGAAATGATTTAACAGATTTTTAAAGAACTAAACTTTATCTGCCAATGGAATAATACAATTTCAAAATTGATATCAGTAAAAAATATTTAGAAATAGGTTCAATCATCCTCTAATTCTTTTATCTTTTATAATGATCTCATAGTGAGAAATATTAGATATTTACCTATATTCAAGATTTTTTATTTTAGAAATGGTTTTTGGCAGTGAAATGATTGATATACTGATGAATGGTGCACAGTACTAACAAGGTAAAACAGGTGAGTTTTGATTTCACAGTGCTGTTATTACGACACTCTACAGTCCTGTAACATCTTTTGTGTTTTGGCTGCCGACCGTCACTGTAAATCCTCGTCTCAGTGTTCCACAGGGTTCTGCGTCCACCTCGACCATCAGACCCAAGGGGACGAAACTCGGGTGGGTCTCAGGGTCTGTCTAGACCGGAAGACTACCACAGGAAGAGGCTCTAATTAGCAGAGATGCTTGATATCTCCGTTTATCTACATCAAAGTCAAGATTCTCTCTGTGTTCCCCACCGGGACAAAACACAGGAAGAAGATGATAATGAGAGGTTAAGCTCTTTCTAATAGCGGGGAGATGTTTCCCACCGCGCCAGGCCTCGGCCACGCCTCTCTTTCATCTGCAAGGTGACGGGGACAGTCGGCCTTCAGACATTAGTGTGGTGTGAAGTTAGAGAGTTGAGGGTTTAGGGTTTAGGGTGTAGGGACTCATTATGAATGTGTAATAGGTGTTTGGCAGCTCGAGGGGTTTAAACAAGGAGAAACTGGTTAATTAAAGAGGCCTGAGTGTATCTCATGCTCTGTCCCATTAACTCAGGTCAAGTCTTTTCATTTTACAGCAATACAATTATTTTAAAATCCCCACTATACCCTTACTTAGAAATCAGGACACTGACTAGATGACTAGACATTTCATCAACACTACAAGTCACAAAAAAGGTCAAAAGTGTTTAACAGTAAGACAATTTTTTTTTAGCAATCTCTCTGGCAGATTATTTATTCAGTTATTTCTCATCCACTGTTTGTTTGTGTCTTTGTGTTTCTGAATGATGGATGTGTCTCTGTGGGGAAACGCTCTCTCTAAACACTGATATGTTTTTAATTCCTTCTGCAGCTCTGTGAAAGGGCGTGTGAGAGCTGTTTTCCTGATTCTCATTGACTCTGAACTCGACTGCTCGACAGTTTGATTCTGTTTGAACTTTTCA
>JAOUQW010000034.1:30388532-30399172 GCA_028565825.1 Olivaichthys viedmensis | reverse complement strand
CTCAACACAACACATTCCTCAACACATAACATTCCTCAACACAACACATTCCTCAACACATAACATTCCTCAACACAACACATTCCTCAACACATAACATTCCTCAACACAACACATTCCTCAACACATAACATTCCTCAACACAACACATTCCTCAACACATAACATTCCTCAACACATAACATTCCTCAACACATAACATTCCTCAACACATAACATTCCTCAACACATAACATTCTTCACCACAACACACAACATTCCTCAACACATAACATTCCTCAACACATAACATTCCTCAACACATAACATTCCACAACACAACACATAACATTCCTCAACACATAACATTCCACAACACAACACATAACATTCCTCAACACAACCGCTTCCATGCAGAAAAGGAAAAGGAAAAGAGGAGCGCGCGTAATTACGGCTGAATTAGGGTCACATAGCTAAAGGCCTGCGAACCTTACAGATGAGATTAAAGGTGACATAAACAGGGCTCTGTAAATGACCTCACTAGGGGTTAGGGGACTAAATGACCCCCGCTCTCCACACAACAACCGCGTCGGTCTGCCACATTAACGCGAATACACGGCGTGTGAAAAGCCCCACGAAGCGAGACCGACGCTGTGAACTGGCACTTACCTGAGCCGGAAGGTGACCTGTGGAAGGCCATGTCTTCCCGCTGACTCCGCGCCAGCTGGGTTAGAAACGAACTGAGATGCTGGACAATCCGCCCGTCAGCCGCGTGCAGGCTTAACGCGCGCGCGGCTGTTCCCGTTAATTCCGTGCACACGCAGCTTGAGGCTTTACGATCAGACACTATGGGCGAAGAGCCCGACCGCAGTGACACACTGCTTTCATGCAGTACCTTTCAGGCAGTACCTTTCATTCATGCAGTACCTTTCATGCAGTACCTTTCATTCATGCAGTACCTTTCATTCATGCAGTACCTTTCAGGCAGTACCTTTCATTCATGCAGTACCTTTCATGCAGCACCTTTCATTCATGCAGTACCTTTCATTCATGCAGTACCTTTCAGGCAGTACCTTTCATTCATGCAGCACCTTTCAGGCAGTACCTTTCATGCAGTACCTTTCATTCATGCAGTACCTTTCATTCAGGCAGTACCTTTCATGCAGTACCTTTCAGGCAGTACCTTTCATGCAGTACCTTTCATACCCAACGTTAGTGTGGTAGTGTGCAGGGTTTTATATAACCATTGGAGCACTCACTCACTTCAATGCCGTAGTGTATCTAGAACTCTTAAGGGTTCTTCGGGTTGTCCCACTGGGGTAACCCTTGAAGGTTATGTGTAAAACCCTACAACAGAGTGTTTCTCTATCAAACAGGGTTTCCAGTAGAACCCGTTTAGCTAAGAACTATTAACTATCCAAAGAACCTCTTGAAGAGACCTTGAAGAACTATACTCTTAAAAAAGAGTTCTTCAATCATTCTTTGGAAGGTTATTGGGTCCATAGCTTCTTAAAAGAGGTTCTACTTGAAGCCCTTTTCTGATAGAGAAACACTGTTGTAGGGTTCTCTATAGAACCTTTAAGGGTTTCCCAAGAAGACAGGCTGAGGAACCCTTATGGGTTCGACATTTAACCTTTTTTTTCTAAGAGTGAGTAGACCAGGAGAACACGTTACAGGGTTGTAGGGATTTTATTATAACACTTTTATGATTTCACGCTCTTAAAAAAGGTTCTTCAAGGGTCATTTGCATAGTTAGGGGTTATTAGCTTTTTAAAGAGGTTCTGCTTGGAACCCTCTCTGTAAGCCAGCAGAACATGTTACAGGGTTATAGTGGTTTTATTACAACAGTTTTACGATCTTCATTTATTTTTTATCCCTGTATTATTTTCAAATTTCTTGTGAAATTATTTAGTTTTTCAGCTTTAGCTTTAATTAGTTATCAGCATTATTATGATCCAAAAACTTACACTCTTGTAAAGAGGTTCTGCTTGGAACCCTCTCTGATAGGGAAACACGCTGTTGCAGGGTTTCACAGACGAACAAGCTGAAGAACCCTCAAGGGTTCAAAAATCTTTTAAAAGAGTGTAGTTTTACAACCAGAACCTGTCGCCTCCTGCCGTATCTCCGAAACGGCACCCTATCCAACGGTGCTATAAAAATTTCTTCTCCTTAAATCCCATAATGCACTGCAATAAGTTAGTTACAAATGATGTACCCTAGAATTTACAGAGTACTCATAATGCACTTTTTGATGTTTGTAGGGAATAGGGAGTAGGGAACCAGTTCAGACACTGGCCCCGCCCACACATTATCACCTGCACCTGTTCTGCACTGATTAAGGACTCTATAGTCCAGTAACCAGTCTCTGCAGTCTTTCTATTTATTGTTCTCATTGTTTTATGTTATTCTGTTCTCCTGGCTTCTGGTTTTTATGTTGTTGGACTTTCAGTTTGTGAGTATTAATATGTTGACTTTAGTTACCTGTGTTAAACAATTCTAAAATAAAATAAAAAATACTCAGTGCATGACTTGTGCTTATACTCAGTGCTTCACCTGAGCTACGTTGCACTATTATTGTACAAAATCTGTCAAAATGATCATTTTAAAAAGTATTTTGTGTAATAAAGAAAGTGAAGTAAAATTATGATTCTCTTTTGTTTTTATCTAATTTTAGAACATTTCATGCACATTATCCTTTAAATTTAAATATACAAAAATGTCGGTCCAACCCAATAAAAATGTAAACAGACTGACCTGAATGAGTTTACCTTTAAATGGTCAAGTTCAAGTACGGAACATTTCATTTAGTAATACTAATATTAAATTGTAACTAAAAAGAATAAAACAGCTGAAAGTTGTGCAGCGGTAAATCAGCTCTTTGATGGAGTTTCATGTTTTTATCTCTGCCTCAGATAACAGCCCAGAGCTCGTGCTTTTGTAGTTATTTCTGTCTGTACAACATCTGACTGACGTGAACAGCAGCTCCTCAATGAAATTGGTGGCAGCATGAGAGTTTTCGCTGTTTAGTCCATCTGTTCATTATTAAACTGAAGTGAATAGGGTATTTTTTTACAATACCTTGTGATAGCACAATTCATCTTTGCCAGTTGATCGTTGATATTCTTACAAGTATTGTTTGTGTTTGAATTATTTCAAAAAATGACATTTATTTATGCAAATAAGGCTTTATCTAATTAATAGATACATTTGCATACCTAATAATAAAACCAAAAGTCTGATCTTCGGATGATATTGGAATTAAAATGTTTATTTCACTGTGAAGACGCTCTCAGGAGAAAAACATTTACAAATGATGTGACCAAAATTTCTACCTGTAGTGTCTCATCTTAAAGGTTATAAAGGATAAAAAAGATGAAAACACACACAAACAATCAAACAGAAAAAATGAAAAATGTAGAAATTGAGTTTATTGATTAAATATTGATTTATGACTTTATGAATTATTGCTTCTTTAAGTATGTTGGTAATAATGAGATAAGGAGTGATGTCTGTTTATGATTCACAATGAGAGTCTTGTGTGTGTGTGTGTGTGTGTCCCGGAGGTGCATTTATATTTATGTGTGTGTGTGTGTGTGTGTGTGTGTGTGTGTCCCGGAGGTGCATTTATATTTATGTGTGTGTGTGTGTGTGTGTGTGTCCCGGAGGTGCATTTATATTTATGTGTGTGTGTGTGTGTGTGTCCCGGAGGTGCATTTATATTTATGTGTGTGTGTGTGTGTCCCGGAGGTGCATTTATATTTATGTGTGTGTGTGTGTGTGTGTGTGTTCTCAGTCAGCAGCACAGGCATGGCTCTGACAGTCACAGCCGGTGACGGTGAGGACTTGGTGGTGAGTGTTTGTGCCGTTAGGACAGCGTAGAGAAACACTCAGCGGCAGTGTTCCTGTAGCAGAACAACACACACACTGGTTCTCCACGTGGTTCTTTTCCGGAGAATACACAGACTTGCTGCTACACCGGCCCTGGATGTGTAAAAAAACGAGAGAATCACGAGGTGCAATCAGAACCGTGTTTATTCCTGTAAAGTTCAGATTTGTGTGAAGAACATCTCACCTCACAGTAACTCAGTTCCAGCTGCTCCTCTGACTGACACTGGTCAATCCTGATATAATTCAACACACCCACCCTTCTCCTGCACTCGGGCTCAGTACCTACACACACACACACACACAGGATTATGAGGTTTCTTATGCAAGCTTGGTGTGTTTGTATTTCTGTGTGCATGTCTGATCTCATACTCACACATCTCACAGCAGCTCTGTCCAATCCGACTGATTTTACCCTGAGGATAACAATTATTTAACTTTAAAAAAACCCGTTCCTTAATATTATATTATAGAGTCAAAGTGCCAGTGCCCAGTTGAAGTTTTCCGTAAAGTAAAGTGTGTTGCACAAGAAAACATTAAGAGGCAGATGTACGGAGCTGTTTTTAGGCATAATTAGGCTGCATTCTGCGTGAAAAACATGTGTATGTTATGTATAGAAACTGGCGTACGAGCCTAAACACGGCAACACGCGCGTCTCCTGCTCATACACATGCATTTGTGGGAGGATCGTGCAAAATAAGTGGTGGAGAAATCTAAAGCAAGGCTGATTACTTTTTCCATTCGATGTACTAAACTTTGGGCAATTAGCGTCGGCCAATTATGAGCATGATTTCTATTGTCTCCCAAAACCAGGTGCAAATTAGCGTCATGCATGTTGCACGGAGCTTTATAGGCAGTGCTGCCAGGTGCGTGCTATTCCCGCGGAATTGAGCTACTTTTCAAATGCCATCGCGGGTTTGTTTTTTATTCATTCTCTCATAGATGTTTTTTTTTTATATTTATGACAGAATGTGTAATAATATGAGACCATTTTAGCACCTTGGTGAATGATTTTTTTAGGGAAATTACATGTTTTAATACTGCTTGTGCATTGGGGTGCTTTTTTATCACGCAGATCTGGCAACCCTGGTCATAGTAACACATACATCGATTATCCTTCAACACATAAACAAGACTTTTGAGACATTGCCAATTTTCCAAATATTATAAAAGCCAAAGTCGAGCACAAGAAAAGCGGAATACAGTTTAATGATCCACTTTTTATATGAAGCACTTTATTCTGCACATCTGGCCCGAAGAGTTTCCTTTAAAACTAATTCTTTTAAAACCACTGTCACATAAAGTGCCTTAACTTTCATTTTCCTGAAGATAAATTCAGTTTCATACTTTAGATGTTTTATGCAACATCAGTGAGCTGCAGCCATTATAAATAGAAACTGTTTGTGTGTGCGTGTGTGTGTGTGTATATATGTGTGTGTGTATATATGTGTGTGTGTCTCTGTGTTTGTGTGTGTGTGTGTGTGTGTGTATATGTATATATGTGTGTGTGTGTTTGTGTATATGTATATGTGTGTGTGTGTATGTGTGTGTGTGTGTGTGTGTGTTTGTGTATATGTGTGTGTGTTCGTGTATATGTATATGTGTGTGTGTGTGTGTGTGTGTGTGTGTGTGTGTGTGTAAGGAGGATGTAGATGTACCCCGTGCTCCAGACAGCTGGCTCGGTCCATTGGAGGGCACGTGGTCACTAAAGTCTCCAGCACGAGCTCTGCGTTCTCATTCACACTGCACGTGTGTTTTGTGCAGCCGTCTTCACGAGTAGTGTTCACCTAAAGACACACACACACACGCGCGCGCACACACACACACACTGGTATTACTATTTTGTGAGGTATCTCCATTGACTTCTAAATAACTGTGGCTAGATAGCCCACCTAACCTCCATACTCAAAGGAAATCTTGTAGCTAGCTTGTGTGTGTGTGTGTGTGTGTGTGTGTGTGTGTGTATGCGTGTGTGTGTGCGTGTGTGTGTGTGAGAATTACCTGCAGGCTGATTAACTGTCCATTAGGTCGTTGGATGGTGCAGGATGAAGCTACACAACGTCCACAACAAGCACCTGGTGTAGGCTCTAGTATGTAACCCTGATACACACACACACACACACACACAAACACATAAACACACACGTACACACACACACACACACACACACACAAACACACAGATAAACACACAGTATTTCCTCAAACATACATTTTATAGTGATAAAGAGGATGATGATGAATGGTGATGATGATGATGATGATGATGATGAAGGATGAGGATGAATGATGATGAAGGATGAATGATGAGGATGATGATGATGGTGATGAAGGATGATGTTGAAGATGATGAGAATGATGGTAATGAAGGATGACGATGAAGGATGCTGATGGTGGTGGTGATGATGAAGACGAAGGATGATGAAGATGAAGGATGATGAAGATGAAGGGTGATGATGAAGATGAAGGATGATGAAGAAGATGGTGATGATGATGATGATGATGATGAAAGACGTTACCTCTGAACAAGGTGAGCAGCTCATCTTCCTGCAAGACAGGTGATATTTTCCTCTCTCATCCACACACTTACAGTTTGTACACGCGTCCACCATCACTCTCTCACCAACCTACACACACACACACACACACACACACACACACACACACACACACACACACACACACACACACACATGCGCGTTCAATGTGGTAAAACTCATATACTACAGTACTGTATGTTACAGAATCAGATGTGGGCGTGGCCTAATAAGTATGTGTGTAACTGCTCAAAGGAACTGTTTGATTCGTGGTCACAATATTTTATTTGGTTAATTTTTTCACCAAATCTTATTTTAAAAAGTTGTTGTCATGGCGACAAAACAATATCGTTATGGAGTAAGTTTAGTGCCAAAATCTAACGAAATACTAATACATCACAACAAACAAACAAATGTTTTTAATGTGGAAGTGGTGAAATTGTGCCATAAGTCATGTGATTCATCAATAACTTCTTCCATTCTAAATGTATGTAGCATTTATAGAAATGCATATTTAAAAAGCATGGTTTATTTCTTTGCTAATATTTTTTTGTATTTGTAAAAAAAATGTGTTTGTTTGTTCTTTTAACGTGATGTGTTCGAAAATCACAGTATATTAGTTTAAACATCACAGTGTATTAGTTTAAACATCACAGTGTATTAGTTTAAACATCACAGTGTATTAGTTTAATAGTTGTGTTTTACATTTTGAGAGCGTGTTGTGTGTGTAAAACACATTCTGTTTATTTGTTTGATTTTGGCACTAATTCGGCTCCACAACCGCCTCATGCCCCTGAGGGAACCAGGTTTTGAATTGGCTATTTTGTGGTGGAAAAGCGCAGAACAGTTCCTGATTAGGCTCCACGTCAGGAGATAAAAGGGTTCTGTGTGAGAACAGTTCTTACCCCAATGAGTGTGTGATTCAACAGACAGGCATCCACAGGGACTGAAAAAGAAAGATAAAAGAGCTGTAAGTCTGAGTGTGTGTGTGTGTGTGTGTATATATATGTGTGTGTGTGTGTGTGTGTGTGTGTGTGTGTGGTGGGTGTGCGTACCTGGCTACTGGTTCGATGTTAATTTGGTATGAAATGTCGAGTGTCTGAACTTCTTACACTGGCATTCTGCTTAAGGGCGCCTCACACACATTCTCTTGTTGTACTTACTGAAAGTGTGTATATGGGTGTGCTGCACAGTTTTTGAGCTCCTGCAATGTGGGGCCCAAACTAAATCTGTATAATCTTACAGTTTTTATGCTTTATCAAAATTCCTTCTGGCTTTTGTGTGTGTGTGTGTGTGTGTGTGTGTGAGTATGGGTTTGTGTGGGCTGTAGTTAGTCTACTTGAGTGACTTCCTGCAAGTGAAGCAGCTTAATGCAGCCTTATTAACATATCACTCTGGGAAGTAGGCTACTGAAGATTGTATGTGTGTGTGTGTGTGTGTGTATGTGTGGGGGGGGTGTGTGAGAGAGTGTGTGTCTGAGGCATGCAAGAGTGAATGTGTTGGTTCTGCATTCATTTTGAACAGTGTGTATTGTTCTACTTGTTCTACTGCAGTGAAGTGTTGGTGGTTAACTCAGACTCCATTTCCATATAAGTACACAAAGATTTTTGTTTGGTAAGCAGTAAAAGCAGTATTTTGCTGTAACCTACAGAACAGGCAGAAAACAGCCGTTTTCCTGTGATGACGAGTTAATTTTCTTGAGATCCACAAAATAATTAAATTTTGTTTTGCCAAGATGAACAATACGTTAAATATGTATATTAAATATGAAAATTCACAATCCTTCCATAGTATGTGGTTCTAAATAGGGATGCACCGATCCCACAATACCCACAATACCAGTATCAGAGCTCTGTGTATCGGCTGATTCATGATACTGATTACATAATGGCATCCTCTTTGTAACTCTGCAAGCTTCTGTTGCAAGTCATGCAAAACATTACAGATATGATGGCTTTAATACAATTTATGTCCTATGTTCACGTGCATGATTTGTGTCATGTTAGTCAACATCACACATGGCACAAAATACTTCTTCACCTACGTCACAACATGTCACCTTATCAGATTGAAAAATATGTCAAATCCGATCCAATATCAATCCAGTGTTGCAGGCCAGTATTGGCCTCAAAACCAATACTCAGTATCGGATCGATACATCCCTAATTTTGAACATAGGCAAGATTCTTTATTTGCTTTAGTACATACAGTCGTAAGACAAAATTAAGACATTTCGTGTGTAAGGTTTCACAGATTATAAAAAGTAACAAAAATGATCAAATAGTCTTTAATATCAGTTCAAAAGTTTGCATCTCTTTTTCTGAATGTGGTATAAATATTCTCTAATAACTTGTAGGCCCACGACTTTGCCTTTATAACAGCCTCCAACCTCTTTCATAACATCTCCTATCTATCATGATTGTGTACATTTATGGAGTTAGAATCATGCCATTAGAAATTGAGTTGAGTTGAGTTGAGTTCAAAAATCGGAATTTGACTGTTATTCTTTTGAATTTGTATCATACCATCTGAAATTGAATTTTGAACTGAAAATGAATTTCGTGAATTGCAAAAGAGCAATCTAAAATCTGGAACTAAATTTCACTTTTAAGGGTGTACCATTGAACGTTTGAAATTCAAAATGAAGTGCGTGTATATTCAATTTCTAAAAAGCATTCAGTCTCTATTAATTCACATTTTTAGATAGACATTTTAAAAAATGTTTCTCTCTTTTGTTAATATAGCGGATAACAAAGTAAATGTTGTAATGTTTTAAATATGATTCATTTGGACAAGTATTAACAACAGTTTGTCGTTTAGCTGGTTAACATTAGTTATCCAAAGTTATCTAGCTAGCTTAAATTTTAATTTGCTCAGAAGGAATGCAGCCGCAAATGTTATGCGGTGGTCTAATCTTTAGTAGATTAAAATGTTGGTAATAGTTTTATAACGATAAATGATGCGGTGCAATAGAAAAGCAAATAGCAAAGTAGTAACATTGTGATCTTTAGCCAACTTGTCCAAATGAATCTTTGTTTACCCATTAAAAAAACACATGGGGCATGCAAACTTTTCCACTCGACTGCATAATAGCCTACTCATCCTGTTCACTCAATGAACCTACATATGAAACATATTGGGTCATAAAATGCATGAAGTTGCTCACAGAGCAAAAATAACGACAGTAACATACGTGACAGTACGCATTACTATTGGTTGTGCAAATATGTCTAATATAACATATATCCAAAACCGCCTGAGCATTACGTTGTTTCTAATCTAGTAATAGAATAAATGTACAATATACGCTATACAGACTGTCCAATAGGAACAGGTTATAGTCAGTACATCACTCATCTCCCGGCTTTGTGTGTGTGAGTGTGTGTGTGTGTGAGAGTGTGTGTGTGTGAGTGTGTGTGTGTGTGTGTGTGTGAGAGTGTGAGTGTGTGTGAGTGAGTGTGTGAGAGTGTGTGTGTGAGAGTGTGAGTGAGTGTGTGTGTGTGTGAGAGAGTGTGTGTATGTGTGTGAGTGTGTGTGTATGTGTGTGTGAGTGTGTGTGTGTGAATGTGTGTGTGTGTGAGTGAGTGTATGTGTGTGAGTGTGTATGTGAGTGTGTGTATGTGTGTGTGTATGTGTGTGTGTATGTGTGTGTGAGTGAGTGTGTGAGAATGTGTGTGTGAGAGTGTGAGTGAGTGTGTGTGTGTGTGAGAGTGTGTGTGTGTGTGAGTGTGTGTGTATGTGTGTGAGTGTGTGTGTGAGTGTGTGTGTGTGAATGTGTGTGAGTGTGTATGTGTGTGTATGTGAGTGAGTTTATGTGTGTATGTGTGTGAGTGTGTATGTGTGTGTGAGTGTGTATGTATGTGTGTGTATGTGTGTATGTGTGTGTGTGTATGTATGTGTGCATGTATGTATGTGTGTGTACGTGTATGTATGTATGTGTGTGAGTGTGTATGTGTGTGAGTGTGTATGTATGTGTGTGTATGTGTGTATGTATGTATGTGTGTGTATGTGTATGTGTGTGTATGTATGTATGTGTGTGTATGTGTGTATGTATATGTGTGTGTGTGTGTGTATATGTGTGTATGTGTGTGTGTGTATATGTGTGTGTATATGTGTGTGTGTGTATATGTGTGTGTGTATATGTGTGTGTGTGTATGTGTGTGTGTATATGTGTGTGTGTGTGTGTGTATATGTGTGTGTGTGAGTATATGTGTGTGTATATGTGTGTGTGTGTATGTG
>JAOUQW010000034.1:30242062-30259066 GCA_028565825.1 Olivaichthys viedmensis | reverse complement strand
TGAGGAAGAAACCTCGAGAGGAACCAGACTCAAGAGGGAACCCATCCTCTTCTGGGTGACACCCGATAGTGAGATTAGAAATAATTACAGTCGACAGTCATAAAAGACAACAGCACTAAATGTAATAAAACGATACGGAATGTTTGGTAAGATCACATTGTGAATAGAAGTCCTGGGATGAGCGGGAGACGGTCTTTCTGATTACAGCAGCAGTTCTACAGTATCCAGGTGAGATTATCCACTGAAGTAGGACGGTGAGTCCTAGGCATCAACTGTTTTGGGGAAGTATTTTATTGGTGTAAAAGATTTCAATGCGGTGTGATGACAGACCTCAACAGTAACAACTACACATGTGCCAGAAGCAATATTGGATTGAAGGACGATAAATACTATAAAGATACCTCTCAGAGCTGCAGATGTACTGTAGCTCTGTTAAATCAGGTATTAACTCTCCTATCTTTCCCTTCATCATGCAGATTCACTCAAAAAATCCTGTCCTCGAGCATGGCATTAAGACACCAATCTCTCTGCATACAAGCTGTATCTGTATTCTGAATCCAGAGTGCGATGTTTCTGAACTGAACTGACTACTGACGTGTAGTTTTCAACCATAGTGACAATGTTAAGTCTCTGTTCTAGTGTGTGTGCACTTGAAATAGAGAGAGTGGGAATACATGAGAAGCAGCATAATTGACCAAGAAGATAGACATATAGATTGGACAGACAGAGGGAGAGGTCGAAAATAACCTTTTTTTTTTAATCCCGAGACCTCGTGATGAAAAAAATTGACCCGTGTGGATGATCCGCTAAGAAAATTGCTTCTTATGGAAAATGTGTTCTAAGAAGTGTTGTTCTCCTGATGTTATTGATGGGATCACTGTGAAGGACAGAGCAAGAGGGCTACACTGATGTGTAAGGTTTTTTGCATCATATATCATTCCAATTTTTTAACTTATGCTCACTTTGCATTGGTGGCTCAGCGTTTAAGCATCTGGGCTAGAGAACAGGAAGGTTGTGAGTTCAATTCTCACCTCTGTCAAGTTGCCTGTAGCTGGGTTTCCATTCCAATGCTTTTCTCTTAATTTTAAGTGAATTTTCCACAACAACAAAAAAAAATTTGGGAATGAATTTGATTGTAAATAAATGATTACACTTTTTTTTTTAATTATTAACTCAAGCCATGCATATTACAAGACATTAAAATTGGAAGGAATAAAAGAATCAAAGAGGATGATTGACGATAATATAACACGATTAGGGAGAAAAGATTACAATAATCTAATTGCAAATGTTATTGGCCTGAACAAACAGCAGCACAATTGAGAGATTTGTGTCTATATATATATATGTAACTTCAGTCCGGATTCACGAATCCGGATCCACTCTAGCCCGGACTTTAGCACTCTCACAATCTCCCAGTTTCTAACAAGCACAGCTGTTCCTCATTCATTAATATGAGACTCACTATATACAGTATATATTATCACCCAAACACTCACACACAGCGAAGTCTTGCCATAGATCACCTCTGCGCATTACCAAGACTTAGTTCCCTGTGTTGATTTCCGATATCTGACTACCGCTGTTGTCTTTCCACTTTGTCTCCTACCTGTTCCATGATACTCTGTTTGCTCATGATGTTGAACTTTTCCTGCTTTGAGCACGATTCAGCCTGCTGATTTGGTAAATAAAGTGCTTGCTATTGTATCCTGGCGACATCAGTGCAGGTTTATCACACATGATTGTCCTCGGCCGTAGTAATCGGATGGAGCAGAAGCTTGTGACTTACTGCCCAATATATCATAATTTATTCAAATAATCTGTTTTCATCCCTTTTTCGCATCTCATCTTTATCAACAGACCAACCGGAGGCGTAGCTACAGGACAGGCAAGGCTGGGGCCCCTGACAGGATATGACACATTTGTTTTGCAAGCGGTTATCCTAAGTGGCTAGTTAGCTCATCATTTTGGAGCCTAATAACCAGACCTACAGTATGGATTAGGAAAGCTAGTCGTTGTACCTGATAAAGTGATGAAGTCTGAACTAGCCTTGACAAGAAAGAAATTAAAATACAATTGTTATTGAATTTATTTTATATTATATTTATACAGTATATTTAAATTTTATATGATATTTAATTTCAAAATAAATTTTAAATAAATGTACTTAGTGTTTATTTAATAAGACTTCTGGGTAACATAATGGCAATGAATAAAAATTTTAAATTTCAAAATAAGGAAACCCCTTAAAACCTCCAATGGGCAAAATCAGGAAGTGAGGGGAAAAAACGAGGCCCCATTTTTCTTTCTTTCTTTCTTGCTTTCTTTCTTTCTTTTTTTTAAATTAATTCAGTCACTCATTTCAAGTGTTCCTCACTTCACTCACTACTAATTTGTACATTTCAGCCAAACAAACAAACCTTTTATTTATTTATTTATTTATTTATCTATTTATTTATTTTTCTCCTGTTATTTTTAGGTTCATTTTCAAATTTTCCATTCTATTTTTTTTATTATTATTCTCATAAATTAGGTGGATGGAAATCACCTAACTTGCACCCTTCGGTAAGGCAGTGGAGCACGAAGCAGGAGAGGAGATAAAGTATAAAGTCTTCGATTTTCTCCTCTTGACTCTTTTACTGCCAAGAATATATTGTGTGTGTATTTCTGTGTGTGTGTGTGTATATGCACATATTTAAATATTTGAATTGCATGATTAAAATCTCTCAGTGTGGATTCAGAACATGGAAACATGGAAATGAAACAAATCCTTAAAATACACCTTCCCTTGAGTGATGCGATTAATCTGTATATATGCAGAGTCACATAATTACCATAACCAAGGCAGAAAAACACCAATATTCAGCATTACTGAAATAACAGAGATGACTGGCACTACAATAACTCTGTAATAACCTTTTGACCACATTATTTATTCTACTCTTTATTCAATTCTAATTTATGAACATATACAGTACTGTACAAAAGTCTAGGTAAAATTGATGATATAAGTTTATATATAAACTTTCAGGGCAGAAGAAAAAAAATAAATATATATAATTATATACATAGTACTATGCAAAAATCTTAGGCACCCTAAATATTTTATATTGATGCAGTTTTAAAGCCAAAGGCTGTGAAACTGTTTTACTGTTTACTGCTCTTTATACAATCTTTTATATTCAGGAACTTTTAATTTCATTATTTTTAAAAGCATCTTTGCTTTACAGAATTTCTTTACATGCGCCCAAGACTTTGGCACTGTACTGTACATACTGGTCTACACACCTAATAGCTTTCTCCTGTGCCAACCAAATGAAACAGCACAGCGGTGCCTCCATCATACTCCATCAGTGCAGATTGATATCTGGCTCCTGCTGTGATGGTCCTCAATGTGCCAAACCGGCTGGTGCCAAAAATTAATTCTATAATTAACAGGCAAAGGAACAACTGCTCCCTCCTCTGTTCGTGGCCTGTGTGCACTCTTTACTTTAATGATCTGTTCACTACAAAGCTGAGGATGACCCTTGACCCCACCCATCTGCTTGAACAACCAGTTCATGTATGAATCCGCCTCAATAAGGTGTCTAATGCCTTAAAACACTCAACGTGTGTTCACTTTGTTAACAAGCAGTCAAGCTAAGAGTCAATAGGAATCTGAACATTTTGATGTTTCACAGAGCTGGAGAAGGGGTAAAAAGATATCAGAGTGTTTTTACCAACAGTGAAAATCATCATTCAGAAATGGAAGAAACAGAAAAACACAAAGACACGAGCAAAGAGTGGAAGAAAAACAACTGAAAAGCAAAAAAAAAAATGTCATAGAGATTTGCAAAAATTCCTAAACTTGTGATAACCTTGTGAAACCTAACTCACATCAAATATTACATTTTTGTTGGTTTCATCATTTCGAAGTAAGGGTGTGTATTTTTGTTAGGTTATTATTATTATTTTTGTTGTGGCCGATATCTGACACCAGTCTGAATAGGTCACACTCCTGAACTGACCCTCATGCACATTTCATGAATGTTGAATCACTTTGAGTAACTGTCAAGTTTCCCTAAAGCTAATAATTAGTTTTTTATGCACCTTTTATGCACCTCGCAGCCTGTAACTAGCCACAGGAAAATTTTGCACACTGCAAAAGCCAGACAGAGGTCAACTGTTTCTACGGTCAATGATTCCAGTCAACGTACATAACACCCAAGAACAAACGCGTCAGCCGAGATCATGACAAATGTGGAGTTGGATTGATGTAAAAGTCACATGAATTTTGATCTGCCTGTCCAGACTGAGGGTCACACTGCCACCAGTATCACATCTGTATCAGATTGATTTGTGTCAAATATAATTGATTTGTGCCACTTTTACCTGCCTGCATTGTGAATGTAGCCTAAGACCCCGTTCCCACCTGCTGGTTTCATGGGTCTTGTATCTGGATTGGATCCTGATCAGATTTTAAATCACATGCATTTACATTTGCAGTCAGATGCGTCTCCGGTTAGCCAGACTGAAACCTGATTGGTGTATTACACATTAATATGCAAATCAGCTCATTCATTTTGAACTAATTCATTTTTGACTTCTTGTGTTGTTCCTGGTGTTTTGGTGTTTTATGAATAAGACGGTCGCTGCATCAATAATCGAGTTGTTGTTAATGTGGTTAATGTTTTTAAAGGCGGTAACTTCAGCGTTCATGGAGTCGTGCGTCTCCTATTGGAGGGTTTTTGGTGGTTGAATGTGTTTTGGAGAGACGGAGGCATGAACACTTGTAGAACATGAGGATAAAATGCGTCTGAGATCCTCCTGAAGTGCTTTTGAGCGATGATCAGATTTAAATCTGTTTCTAATGGGTGCATTTACACTTTTTCATGTTTATGTGAATAATCTCTATAATGTAATCCTCACACTCAACACGCAGGAACCCAGCAGGTGGAAACGGGGGTCAGTGTATCCAATGGTAATTCGTCTTGGACATGACATCATTAAAAACTAAAAAGAACCAGAATAACAAACATTAAATACGGTAAAACACAGGATGAACTCTCCATTCGTACAAACTGTGGAAATGTGGTTTGCACTCGTGCGCGATATTTAAGTCTTTAATGGTAATACTCCATTTTGTGTACATTTTACAATTTGCATATAATGAATTGTATGTATGTACAGTCAACTCCAGAATTATTGGCACCCTTCTTGAAAATTAGTTTAAAAAAAATTATATAGAAAAAAAGAATTACACAATTATGCAATAAGTAATTTCAGCTTTAAAAACATGGGGACACTGTATATTTTTGTTTCAACACAATATTTTCCTTTTGTTTTTAAAAGTATTGGCACCTCCACAGGTTTCTGGGTGGAAAAAAAGAAAAAGTGTACCTCTATTTTATAATTTATCCACAAATAAAAATAATGCAATGCATTTATTAGGGACAAAGTAAAGCTTATTAATATAAGGATATGAGACGACAGAGGACAAGGGACATCATGCAGGACGGCTATGCTGCATCACACTGGTGTAATAACCATCCCTGCTGCCTTTGTAGCTCTGCTCGACTGGAGGAGAGAGAATACAGACGAGAGGGGGTAAAAACAAACACCGGATTGGCTGAGCTCTCTGGGGGGTGTGGCTATTTTTTTAAAATAATTTTTGACACACCCCCAAGTGTAAGGATTTGGGCACGGTTAAGGATGAAGCTCAGTGCAGAGGGGGTGTGAAAAAAAAAAGGGGGCTGGGAAAAGGAGATAATGTATTCGTGGCACAAGTGTCTGAGTGGGTGTTTGAGAGCGAGAGGGAGAGAGAAGGAGCGAGTGACATAGAGAGAGAGAAAGAGAGAGGGAAGAGGAGGAAGGAGGGAGCTCAAGGCAGTGTGAGTGGACTTGAGCATCGCTGCTGCGGCGTTTCTTGCTTCCTCGGAGGAAAAAAAAACGGTCCAGCTTTCAACCTCTTCATCATTTCATGTCTGGAATGCAGCAGAAAGAGATAAGAGGAAAAGATTAAAAAAAAAAAAAAAAAGGATAAAAAGAGGATCCATGAATGAATAACTGAGATCTTAATTCTTCAGCTGGGACATCTGGATGTTAAAGCGTGTGCTTTCGAGAGGCAAAGTGGGACGACGGAGAAGGAGCAAAAAAAATTTCAATCAGGAATTAGGGCACAGGATGAAATGAAGATGCACATGGTGAAGATCGGGCTGAACCTCTAGACAGTAAAGTGGAATAAATCTGTCCGTCTGTGAAGTTTATTTGGCGTGCAAAAGTCATGGCACAATTTTGTAGCACCAGCTTGTGATTCTTGATTTTTTTTTGGTGGTCTAGCATCCGTGTTTATGTGCATGTGTGTATCTGAAAGAGACAGGTGTTAACGGTGAGATTCAGGTGGATCGCAGGGCCTCCACACCTGTCTCACAGCACATCAAGGCTTCGTTCAGCTGCTATCCAAAGTGGCTTTGACTTTGTGGTGGTGATGAGATTACCGACTGCCGAAGTGCTTCAGTGTCGGATTGAGGCTTTAGTACGATTTATTCGCATTGGCGCCTTAAGCAGGTATTAGAGAGCTGAACTCCGGGCTGAATAATAAATCAGAGCTCACCTGAGATTTAGATTTTGAGGCTTGTGGATTTGCCGAGGTGAAAGTAGGAATGCGAAATTTGTACGGATTCTAAAGAGCGAGAGCAATTCTGTTTACGTGAAGAATCAGGAAACCGCGTTGAAAATAGTACTTCTCGAAAATATGTTTGTTTGTGACCACAGCGAGACCTTGTGACGCTCAACGTTAACTAATGATGTAAACTTTAGGTCATTGAGACACCTCACCAATCAAGGACAAGGAAATCGTTTTCTAATTTGGTCGTCTAATTTCTAATTTGTTCTTTTATTTTTTTCTGAACTGGTGACTTGGCAAAGTGGGGATCATTTGGCCCCTGGGGGCCCCGGTGGCAGCGCCGGCCTCCTCCAATCTGAAGATGCGGCGTTCGAGTACGGATGAGACCCCGTACCGGCGCAGTCCGTCTCTGGAAAGCAAGACCGGCTCGCTCCCGTTTTGTTTCAGTGGCGAGCGCGAACGCCGGGGCGCTCCCTTCGGTTTCAGCTTCCGCACGGCGCCGGGGACGAAGACGGCCAAAGCGGGCTACGCCACAGCGCAGGGCAGGAAGTACGTGGTGTTTTACCTGGACCTCTCCTTCATTTTCCTCCTAGAGCTGCGGCGCTGCAGGATGGCTGAGGGCTGCATGAGGGCCCTGCGCTATTCCATGGTGTTCTTCAACCTGCTCTTCTGGGTGAGTACCAAAAATAAATAAATACTGGAGCTCTGTGATTGTGTGTGTGTGTGTGTGTGTGTGTGTGTGAGAGAGAGATTTGTTGGCTTTATTACCTGTATATCCGCTCAGCATGTGTGTGTGTGTGTGTGTTATTGCACATCACTGAACAAGTCGTTGTGGTTTTATATGAAAGCCTCCTTCTGCAGCGCATGTCTTCAGTCTTTTAATATTAAAACTTCCAAAACAGAAAAAATAACAGGAACATGGGCGTAAAGATGGACGTGGACTAATCATTTTTGCTCCAGTTTGTGTCTGTAATACTCTATTATTTGCAATAATAAATTGGATGTATGTACAGTCAACTCCAGAATTATTGGCACCCTTCATGAAAATTTGTCAAAACAATTCTATAGGAAAAAAAGAATAACACAATTACGCAATAAGTAATTTCAGCTTTAAAAACATGGGGACCATGTATAGTTTTATTTTAACACAATATTTTTTAAGTAAGTAATGCATTTCCTTTTGTTTAACCCTGTTTTAAAAAGTATTGGCACCCCCACCGTTAATACAGTTGGGTGCATCACCCTTGGTTTCTGGGTGGAAAAAAGAAAAAGTGTACCTCTATTTTATATTTTATCCACAAATAAACAGAATTCCAAGAAGTTAAAAATTAAATGTGGGTGTACAATGCATTTAATTTGTTAAACACTGTTTTTAAAAGTATTGGCACCCCACACATTTTCCAAATGGCAATGAATTTTGACCCCTTCAGAGTTCTCACTGTGGCTGTTGTAGCCTTCGGAGGGAGTAGGGCACAGTCATGATCACATGACCACGAGCGTTGGGTTCCCTGCGTAGCCGTGACGATGTGACAGCCCTGATACAGACTGAAGGTGTGTGTGTACACATGATGCCACATGACTGCAACTGCAATAGTGTGTATAAGGTGAAGTGCTGTGTCTGGATCCCTGTAGACCATCTTGATATCAACTAGATTAGTCTCTCTAAACCACTTTGTGTCCTCACACACTCTCTGCTTGCACACGGCACAGTGTGAGTCTATATGAGTGTGTGGGCGCCATGTCGCCGTTTGCAGGCTCTAAATGTACGTTAATAGACGTAGGCTTCGTTCACACAGCAGGCCCAATCTGATTTATGTTCTAAATCCGATTTTTAGACAGAGCGTTGGCGTTGCGAATCACAAGTGACCAAATCGGATGTGTTTGTTTGAACTGTAGGTGCTTCGGCACGCTGATACACATTGATGTCAAATTCCTTTAAGAATTTTTAAGACCTGCATTACAATTGTAATTAGTCAAAAGATTTTGTATTTGTATATATTAGCCTATGAATTTAAACTCCCATAGACAGAACGAACATTAAGCACTATCACATAAACAACGTTGCTTTCTTAAGGCAATAAAATTGTATCATAAACTTTCATATTTCCAATATTTGTTTACTCACATTAATATTTCTCTTGTCGCTGATATTTAGCTCGATTTAAAAAAAAATTAACCCTTCCACATAGTCAGCACAATTCCCAAATGACTTCATATTCACTATAGATGCTCACGACATAGGGTATAAAATAATGCCACTGTATCCAACGTCAATGTATTGAACGCTATTTGAGATTCAGCCACTGAAAAAGACAAAATGTTTAGAAAGTTTTGATAAGCAATTAAAAGTAGAACATGAGATCTTAAACATTCCAGTGTGGATTTTTTTTTTTTGTCAAACACATGAATATTATGCAAATTCTAATAGTGTTCAAACAGTGAAATTAGTTCTGACAGCTCGAGTGTGGATTATGTTTCACATAAAAGCAGCATCCAGTCACGGTTCTGAATGTAATCAGGCAAAAATGACAAAACCTGGGCGGCGTACGCCATGCTTGCTGGTTCCGTCACTGAGGGTGTTAGAGTTAAGCGACGTCCTCGCCTGGTTTTTGTGTTAGTTTTTGTTTGTGTCACAAATTTCTAATGTCCAAAAGGGACGCTAAAATTGGTTTTCATTCAAAGGACACAACATTACGGAAAAGGGCAGTAGTTTTGGGATCTTTTGGTCTGTTGAAATATTTACACATACCGTCAACTTCAAAATTCAAGAAAATGGCCAAAAATTAGGCATAAAATAATTTGTTCAAAATATTCTCATAAAGAACAAACACATGAAATCTGATTTGACGAGATAAACTGAGTCTCATGTCCAGAAATTTTAGTCGGATCTAAAACCACATACAAATGTGTTTCAAATCCGAATGGAAAAAGTCAGATTTATTTATCGTTTTTTTCTTTTAGGCTGCAGAAAATCTTTCCTGCTCAAATCAGATTTTAACGTTGTACAGGTGTGTTATATATGTCTTGATGCTTTTTATATATAGAATGTAGGACTAAGCTTCCTTCGGTAAAAAAATCCAATCCTCTGACATTGCTAATTAGAATTCTGTTAGTGTTCACTGCCCCCTATAGAGACAAAAATGACCCTCGCTTTGCTTAAATAATGGCTTGTCACTAGCATGATGGCTGATTTGGGGGTTGGAAGCGTCCCGGTCCCGATATGTGTCAGTTTCTGCATGATTTAAGTGGGAGGAAAGGATCAAAACACAAACACAATAGCGAGCTCTGCAGGTGGCGGCCATAAGAGCCTGTCAACGGACATGTTCTCACCCCAAAAAGCCTCCATTAGTCAAATTACGGCTCTACTGATGAGGAGCACTTCACTGCACAGGGAGCCGCACTCTCCGATTTCTATGACACTCGCATGCAGAACACCTATACCTCTCTCAGAGTACACACATGGGGAAAATATACTTATTTCCAAAAAGATCCTTATCTACATGACTAATTGTGGTGCATGAGAACCCAATCACATTTTAGTATGCCCCAATAAACTCTTACATACTTATGTATGTACTGTATTTTATACACACTTCCATCTAGCACCCTAAAAGGTTTTCGGTTCGTCTCCCTGGAGAAACCCTAGAACCGAAGATTTCCTTTTTAGAAAAGGTTCCAGGAAGAAGTCCTTTAGAAAGCTATCACCATAAACTGTCCAAAGATCCCTTAAGGAACCCAAGAACTAGGCTATGTTCACACTGCAGGCAAAAATGACCTTCTCTTTCCCCATATACGACACAAATTAAATGTATTTTTCATGACGGTGTGTAAACATCCAAAATCACTTTAAATCTGACATTTTTCAATTCAAATTTGGGCCATAATGAAATCTGATCCATATTCGTAGCAATGTGATCTCACTTTAAATAGGAAGATCAAAATTCATCCGACTTTTACGTCTATCCATGTTCAATGTTTGTCATAATTTTGTGCAGCAGGAATTAATCTTGGGTAGAACCTTGTTCTTGTTCTTGGACATCGAATCTCGTGAGATTCTGTACGTTGACTGGAGTCATTGATTGTTACCATAGAAACAAACTCCTCGCCCTGGCTGGCTTTACATGTGAAACTTTCACGCAGCTCGTTGCAGGTTGCCAGATGCATTCAACGCAACTTGACAGTTCGAGAAGCGATTCAACAATAATCTAAATTTTAATTATTATTAGCATCAGTTCATTTCCTTTTGTGTGTAATTCATGTCGTTTTTGTTTTGTTTTGTTGAGAAACAAGAGAGGTTTATGTTAAATAAGGTATCTGTATCAGCTATCTGTTTGTTCCACAAATGTGCGATTGCTTTTGAGCACGCTAAAATAGTTTTTGGTTCATGGTCTTGCTGAATCTATCAAAGATCTGAAAGTGTATCTTGGGGCATTTCTCTCAGATAATATCGAGAACAACTGTTGTATTTCTGAAGGTTAACAGGAATGACATGAATTACACCCAAAAGAAACGAACTGATAATCTGCTAATCGCTTATAATTTCACATCATAAATCTTAACGTTTAAAAATTCTTTCCTACTTCTTCTTCCCCTTCTTTTTTCGTATAATGCCAAAGTTTTACAACATTGCACACTTATCGACTGTTTTTTGTGAGAACAATAAATGACTGAGAATCTCACACTACTTGTTGCTCGATTGAAACCAAACTCGCATGAAGATTTGCTGTCCTGTTGCTAGGAGACATCAACAAAACAAAGCAAAACACACCAAACAAAAATAGTGTAGCAATTAGTACACCCTTAGAAAAAGGGTTCTTCAAAGGGTTCTTTGGATAGTTAAGGGTACTTAGCTTCCTAAAAGGCTTCTTACTCAAAACCATTGATGATTTACACTCTGTTGTAAAGTTCTACATAGAGCCTTTTAGGGTTCCCCCAGAGGGACAACTGAAGAACCCTTAAGGGTTCTAGATTTGACCTTTTTTTCTAAGAGTGTAGCTAGCTATCCAGCTAGTAACATGCAGCTTTCTCTGTTTCTCGGTTGTGATGGTTCTTCGAGTTCACGTTGTACATATGTACTCAATATATTTGTCCTCCATTGAGAAGCTCCACTGCAGCCGCTAATGTCTGTCCACTATTTAGTTTTGTATGTACTTCCTGTATTTATTTATTCTTCTCAATTTTTATTGGCTGTTGATGAGCGCACACTATTGTACTACTGCACACTATCGGAAAATCGAGCACTTGGTCTTGCAGTGTGAATGTAGCTCTAATGTCTCTGCTGAGTTTGTATGCATAGGTTTCACTCTTCAGCAGATGAACAACAGAAGAGAAAAAAGAAAAGAAAAAAAGACTCATTTTCTCTCTGGGCATGCTTTGATGAGCTTGAATTGCAGCATAAATGGCTATAGGAGAATTACAAAAACCCACCTCAGCTGCCTTTCTCCTAACAGGCTGAAACGTTCTAATGGTTGTTAAGGGTCCTAAAGAAAAACAGCCAGATTGTTCCACGCTCTACGCTCTAAGTAATTAATCTTGTTAACGTCGGACTTGCCTTTTTTTAGCACCATGGGGACCTGCAGGGCGAAGAGAGAAATAGAGAGAGAGAGATAGTGTGTGTGTATGTATGTATGTATGTGTGTGTGTGTGTAATCATGAGGGAGGTTGAACACAATTGACAGATCAAGAGAGGAAGGAAATTGAGAGATGGCGCAGAAGTATGCGCAGATGTTATTTTTACTTTCCAGCTAATCTAGGTCAGAGCACATCACAGGCTCTCACTAAACACCCACAGACCCTGGTTTCCCCTTTTGCAAAACTGAGAGTGGGTAAAACTCCTGATTAGAAAGGTCAGAAAGTCGGACAGCGCTCTTCTCCTGTGATGGTCGTATCGGCTAATGGTAAACTTTGCATATCACAGAGGACTCCGTGGTTTGCTTTTACGAAAAAAAAGTCAGAACGTTTGCCCGTGTGGTCGATCCATTTCATTGCTTTGCAATCATTTAAAAGAGGAGTAGAGAGTGTATGTCATTGAGTGGTGTGTGGGAGCAGATGAAGAGGAAGTGGAGACGTGTTACAGCTTAAGAGGAGAGAAGATATTAAATGTACATCACCAGAGATGTGAAAGAGAGGGAGGAACATTTTTGACCTTTTTCTCCTCCTCCTTCCTCTCTTTCTCTCTCTCTGTCTCTTAGGATCCACCCTATAATTCAGTGTAAAGAAACTGAAGTAGAGCTGGGAAAAAATGGCTACCTATGTCCCGATTTTTCAGCGATGTTAGCTGTAGATACTACAACAGCATCTCACTTCAAGATACGGTCCAATGTGACAACACCCACAGATACATAATAATAAAAATAATAATTATCGTACACAATAAACTGTGAAAAGGAGTGGTCCAAGAAGAGAGCCCTGAGGGACGCCTTGAGTAATGGGAGTAGAAACGGTTTTGTGATTGTCAATGGTAATGAAATGTTTCCTATTGGAAAGAAAAGAGGTAAACCAGGAGATGTCTATAACCATGAAAGCAATAGCTAAGAGGTGTGCCATAAGTATGTCATGTGAGACTGTATCAAATGCAAGGAGCAGTAGAATACTAAGAGGCCCAAATCTGCAGACGAGAAACAACTCTGGAGTGGTCAGAACCCAGATTTGAATACAAATTGTTTGAGACTAGATGTGCTTGAACCTGAAAAGTGACCACTCCTTCCAGACTTCTTGCCACCAAAGGGAGATTGAAAAATTGCCTATAGTTAATTAGCTCGGTAGGATCTAGACCATTTTGTTTAGAATTGCGGTGACAGCTGCTGTTTCTGGATGTAATGGCACAATACCAGAGGCTAGACTACTGTTTATCAGGTGGGGAAATAGTCCAATATAGACAGTTTTTGAGAAGTGCAGTGGGGTCTAACTGGCATGATGATATGTTAGATTTCTCAAGTGGCTCTATAACAGGGGATGGAGTGTTGGAAGCAAAGCAGGAAATATGGCGGACAGAGTGTTCAGACTGAAAGCCATAAAGACTCTGAACAATTGTCTCTGAACAATTTGTAATCAATGAGTCACACAGCTACTTGAAGCCTGAGAAAGCAGTTACAGGAATGGGGATTAGTTTGTTAATGATAACTTTAATAGATGGTCTACACTACACTGTGAGGCCAGTTAATTATGGAGTTACTTGAGATGATGAACAGAAGCTTTTATGGCCTGGGCTTGAGGGTATACCAAGGAGAAGTGTGAGAGGAGGGAACCATTCTAGCTTTAATAGGCATCTAAAGCTTTAGAGATGTCAATAAGGCAAGAACGTTTGTGAGTGTCAGAAACACTTACATTGACAGCATCAACAGATTTGAAATTGTGGTCGG
This sequence comes from Olivaichthys viedmensis, assembly GCA_028565825.1. Taxonomy (NCBI): domain Eukaryota; kingdom Metazoa; phylum Chordata; class Actinopteri; order Siluriformes; family Diplomystidae; genus Olivaichthys; species Olivaichthys viedmensis. Next base: position 30,245,101 of record JAOUQW010000034.1, on the reverse strand, counting down.
ATATTTTTTTATTATTTTTTAGGAGGCATTGGGTGAGGAAAATGAATACCAATTTGCTTTTGGTCTGAAAAACCACTCTGACATCCAGGTATAGAGACATTGCCCAACCCAGAGGTCCCTATCAAGGCATATGGACAAGTGTGTGGGGAAATGAACATGTGAAATTGAAACATTCAAACATAAATTCAAAAATGCAATGGTTGTAGTGCAGTCAATTTTTAACATGTATATAAAGTCCCTGAGCAACATCACAGCAGAAGATGGGGCACAGGCCAAGGCAAGCAGCAGGTCTGTAGATCAAAATAACGACCACAGATGTTGTACCAATGATTTTGAAAGCCAGGTATTCAAACATTGTTTTTTCAACAGCCAGGTCACGGCCACGGTCTCCTCCCTTTAGTCATGGATTTATAAATGTTGATATCCAGAATAGTTCAGCAGGTTCTGTTGTAGGAAGTAGTTTTCCATTTGCCATGTTTCAGTAAGCATCAGCATGTCGAGAGCATTGCGGGTCACTGAGCATCTTTATCAGTTAAGATGTAGGATTTATCCTTAGCAAAGGGATTATATAATGCTTTGATGTTGATGAAGATAACAAGTGTCTGACCTGTTAAAGCAGATGGAGGGGATGGCAGAGGACGTAGAGCGGTATTTAGATACTGTCTCTGAGAAGGATTAATGTATTTTTGGCTGACAATTTAGTCCAAGGCTCCTTCAAAATGCAAAGCTGCAATGGCAAATAGCCGAACACTATGACGGCAATGTAGGTAGTGAATATAAAGTATGAATCTGCATCGGAGGATAATAAGAACCAAGTCCAAAAACAAATATTCTACTTGTTATCTGAACACTTGAACCCTTCAAAGGTTTATTGTAGAACCCTACAACAGAGGGTTTCCTTTTCAGAAATGGTTTTAAGAAGAACCCCTTTAGAGAGCTACATCCAAAGAACCCTTAAGGAACCCTTTTTTTCTAAGAGTGTGGAGACAATAGGAACATCATCCAAAGGATAAATTCTGCCTGGAAGAAGAAAAAAATCTGAATGTGAGAAAAAAACAAACAAAACAAAAACATAAACCTTGGTGGGAAGCGGCAGCCAGATGTTCTCGGCGTACCGCAACTGGAACCTGAAAGTACGAACAAAAAATTTCAGAACAAGGACTTTTGCTGTGCTGGATATTTTTCTGTATGAAAGTACTAAATAAAAAAACATGTTGATATGGATCTTTCATCTACCTTCAGTCCAATTCTGCATAAAAATGTTGCATGGAGAGACGTGAGTGCATTATTATACCTCACATTAACTACACAGAATTGAAATGGATGTCTTAATACCTCTATGAACTGTTTTAGGTCTTTAATTCACTGCAGTGTACGTGGGATTTATTACATGCAGGACTGTAATGTGACGTGCTGTGGATAAAATTGACTGTTTTGCTGATGTAGGACTCACATTTATATGCATATCAACATGACACCAGGAGGCAAGTATGAGAACATTATAAAAGACCCCCCCCCCAGGTTAATCTATATTAGTTTACTGTAATGCACGAATGCTGTATGTATGATGTAGCCGTGTGTTGACAGAATCAAATCAGAAGTGCGTAATTAACTCTCCACAGTATGTGTAATCACAGGCTGGCTGTCATGAAGCCTGAATAGCTCGAGGGTCTTGGTGGGAAGTATCCTCTTCTTTAAAAGGCTTTTTAATAATTTAAATGGGGGCAAACATGGACAGAATGCATAATTAAACCTGGGGAATTTCACTTCTCTGTGAAGAATTAGCGTTATTTAGAAGGCGGATATAAGTTAGTAAATATATACACTTGTGTCAGCTTTTTTCATTTTTGTATTTAAACACCAAAATTGTATTTCTTTTCAGCGGTTTATTTGTGAATTCTGTCCAGTGTTGGATAATGGCTTAGCTTTGGAGTTTCACATGAAAGCTGGTCCTCACTCGACTGTTTGTGCACAAAGTTATCTCAGTAGCAGATGCTTGGTGTTTCACAAAGAATGCCTGCTTAATGGAAAATTTTACTTGGCGCATTGAATATTGTGTTATTTAGTTGGTAAGCCCTTCACATCCAGCCTTATAGTCTATTCGTCAAAAATTTAACAATTACATAAACCCTGCGTCATAAGACTGACATAACCATGTCATAAACGTGTCATGGACGATGTTGTACACTGCCATGACAGTTTATGTGCAGTTGTATGTTACAGTAACTGTAATGATAGTTATCATTGTTTTTTTTCATGACAGCTTACATCACATGCTAGTGTGATCTAGCTGGCATGTGTTTTATTACGTTTTGTGATAGATGTGATGACACAGACTGACATAATGCCTGAAATACAGTGTTACTCATAAAAAAATATTTTTTTACATACATACATTTCTTATAAAAGGTTATGAGTGTTATCACGACCTGTTATTGCTATTAATCTATCAATTAATCGATTTTTAAATTTTTGGATCCCTATATATAGGATTTTCCATCCCATAACCTTCATACATCCACAATATGGTAAAAGAAATGGACAGTTATTGATATTTATATTTTTTATCCCAACTCCATTAACTACATATAACATAATGTTTGTTGTATTTTTCATTTTTGAGGTTGAAGTTTAACAGATGTTTTTAAATCTCTCCATAATGAATAGTATATCGTTGCAAAGTGTATTTTCTAATTAACATTATGTTCTATAGTTTATATATAGACATTTTCTACAGGTGACGCAATGATTTAGTATGTTTCTTGGCCATTTTCTAAATATGACCTGTTTTTTTCTCAGGAGGAATATACACATAATTTTACACACTGGCTTATATGTCCTAAAGTCAGACTTTAACACAGGGTTGTTGTTTTTTTCTCTTAGTATCTCGAGTAGTTTTTACTTTAAATGACATTTTATTTACCAAACTAAGTGTATATACACTCACTGAGCACTTTATTACGAACCTGTACACCTTCTCATTCATGCAATTATCTAATCAGCCAATCGTGTGGCAGCAGCGCAATGTATAAAATCATG
>JAOUQW010000034.1:30176440-30192876 GCA_028565825.1 Olivaichthys viedmensis | reverse complement strand
AGGAGGAAAAGGAGGAGAAAACAAGAAAGGGAGAGAAAAGGAGGAAGAGAGAGAGAGAGGGAGAGAGAGAGAGAGAGAGAGAGAGAGAGAGAGAGAGAGAGAGTACAGTCTGGGATACGAAGGAAAGTCTGGCCTAGAATAAGAATGAATCAGTGAGGAGAATGAGAATTTCACCAAGACGGGCCGTTCTTTCCCTTTCATGAACAGTTCAGCACAGATTGGCTTTAATTACAAACAAATTGTGACATCATGACCTCTGACCTTTTGATGCGAAGTACCCATCTACTTTATGTTACCATTGACTATTTATTTATTGTGACCCATTTTATACGTGAGACCATTTTTTTTGGTTTTATTTTTACTCTTTTTTTTTGCCTTTTTTTTCTATCTCTATTTTTATTCTTTACAATGATTTTTTAATATATAAAAAAAGGGGGAAATATTGCAACTTCTGAATACTGAATATATGAACACGGTAAAGTATATAAAAAAAGATTTATTTATTTGTTTGTTTGTTTTCTTTTTTTCTTGTTTGTAAATATATTAGGGGTGCACCGAGCCCATCGCTTAAATTTTACAATACCAATATTAGATCTATGAATTTTGTCTGATACTTAAAACTAATCCGATTACTGACATCCTCTTAGTATCCGAGCGACTCTCCGCACCTTTTGTTGCATTAGCGGCACAATGGCTTGTGCTTTAAAGACAATTTGTTTTCTGTATTTATGGCCATGATATGTGTCATGTCAGTCAAGAGTTTGTATTAATTTTGACAGCTATTTTAGATTTAGTTTTAGTCTTTTGTCAAAAATTTATAATAGTTTTGTTCATATTTTAGACATTTGGTTGTTGTTAGTTTGGGTTAGTTTGGGTTAAGTTGACAATGACAAAATGTCATTATATGTTGCCATAGATTTTGAGTACAAGGGTTTTTATTTAGTTTAGTCGTTTTTGTCATAAAAAATTTATCTTAGTTTTTGTCAACAAAAGCACCCCATTCCAGACATCTTTTGTGATTCTGAGGTGTGCTTACCCTTGGTTTTCTCATTCCATGGTTTCCTAATTTCCTTATTGCCTTGTGTCTCATTTCTGGTATAATGTTGCTGATTTTGTAGTCATAACACGAACACGGTGTATAGACTCAGAGACGTACACAAAATGGAAATAAGACAAAAGTTACGATATGGCATTTTATATCGATAGACGAGGATATAAATAAAAATGCGTTCATACATTGAAAAAGTAAAAAATGTAAGAGATTTTGTACATGCCGAAAGGGAACCTGGATCTCCTCCTGATCAGTAGTTACTTGTTGTTCTTTCCTCAGCGTCCTGCTGAGACTCAAAGGAGAGAACTGGGAGAATCTCGAATGAGACGCGTTTGAGTGTTTGATTGGTGTTGCGTCTCATCTCCAGAGCTATGAACACTCCTGCTTGCTTTTTTTGGTTTCTGGAAATACAATGTGGAAATCTTTTAATCTGAGCCTGTGTGTACATTTTACAGTGTGCCATCCCTATGTGGAGAAAAACCTCGATATGTTTGTGGCATATTATGTAGAGGCTGTGAGGTCGTCAGTGCTTGAAAATATTTCCTTGCTTTAATAATTTTTACTTTTTCCTTTCACGCATTTTAAGCAGATGATTTCATTTTAGCCACAAATCACAATCTCAAAGAGCTTCCACAAAAACGCTTGTTTCATGAAATGTAGCTTTTTGGGGGGAAAACATTAATATCTGTGACACATAACTCACAAAACAATGCATTGAAATGTAATATGTAATGTAGACAAAATCTGTTCAACGTGTTCTGTTCTCTTCAAGATCAAGTTTTTGAAGATGGAGATGGAGAAAAAGACCAAAATCATCAAAGACCTACAGCAAGAGGTATTGTATTGAGATTGTAATAAAGAACGGGCACCTTTAAACCTGTGTAATATATATATATACAGTATATATATATATATATTTGATAATATGAGTTATGTCCAGCTGTCATGGCTATGTCCTTACAGGCAGAGAAATAATAAATAAGAGTTTTATTTTTAGTTTTATATGACAATCGATTTATGACACATCCATTAATAAATCCTAGTATAATCCATTTATTGGGATGTCTGTAGGGAAGATTTTTTAATTGAACATAAAAATGGAAATATCCCATCTGTTCATCAGAACCATTCTACTCACTCAGGTTCAGCAGAACATGATGTTTGTCACGTGCATATGACCGCGCGTGACGAGCCCTATGCCCTACGCGCCTCGTGTTTGTGTGTGTGTGTAGATTCCTGTCTTGTCTGTTTAAATGATCCGTTCATTTCCCTCATTAGCATGTGTATAAATACCCACTTTTTCCCGTCCCGTGTTGTCTTTGATTACTTATCTCCATGTCTGCAAATGTTAGTGCTTTTGTTAATGTCAATGTGAATGTTCCCAGTTTATGTTTAAGTTTGTGACTAAGATATGTATTATATGGGCTTGCGATTGCATCTGTGACAATGTTAAGATAGTAAATGAATAAATTATTAATCAATTATGCTGGCAGTCAGGAAATTGAGGGCAGTTGGCCAATATAAGGAAAATTCAATCCTATCAATCAAGGTTGCATCACACTCCTGCTATGTATCTGAAATATCAGTCATGTTGTGCATGCCTGATGCATGGCTCTGAATATTTTCTCATGTTTGGCTTTATAAATACAAGTACATTGGACTGAATATTAGAATGGGTTCTTCGAGGGTTCTTAGGATAGTTTTACTTAAAACCCTCTCTGATGGGGCATTTTGGTCAGAAGTTTCATGCATTTTCAGTGTAACTCTAATAAAAGTAAGGTTAATATTAACACTGCTGTGATTATAAAACCCACCTTATACTCATCACTGTTCACAATACGCTCATATCCAACATTCTGCATCTTTTCAACACATTTAGTACTGCTTGGGGAACTCATTAGAGATCTATCTGGAGATCCGGATTTCTGTAAAGCTGCGTTGTTAAAATGTCTATTGTTAAAAGCGTTACAAAAATAAAACTGAATTGAATTGAATTGATTTATGAACTGAATTTGGACCAAAAACGTAACCCTGTAACTGTATTAACAGGTTTAATGTTCATCTTTAATTACAGATGGATTTGATGTTAAAACCCAACCAGCTTGCTCTGTGTGGGTGTAAATACAGGAAAACCGTGAGCATGATTTTGAGAGATCGATGATTGTTGTGATTAATTTTTCTTTGCAGAACAAAAGCTTGAAGAACAAACTTCTGTCTGGGAATAAACTCTGTGACATACATGCAGAAGAGGTACATGTCCTTCAGTTATAGTACACACACAAACACACTTTTGTATTACTATCTTTGGGTGAAACCTAACTTTAAGCCCATTTTCCAAACCGATCTTTTAGTTGTTCTTTTGATTTTGATTTTCATAAAAGCACTTTTCTTCATAGGGTCCAGCCAAATGTCTCCACCAGGTCAAAAGTGTTGTGTATTTTCATCATCATGGGGACAAATACATGGCCTCACACATACACACACACACACACGCACGCACGCACACACACACACACACACACAAACACATACACCCAGGTGTGGCCTTGAGGTTAAAGTGGGACTGATGTCAGTGGGCATGTGTTTTACAGAAACAGCTGCCCTCCATGCGCAGGTCAGGGCATGAAAGGTTATGTGAGTGTGTTTACTGTTGAATGCACATGAGTGTGTTTTCCACATTGAGTAGGCAGTGCTGTTTTTCAAAAAGGGCACTTTTATACTTTATCTCTAAAGGTCTCTTTTTTAAGCTTTACCCAGCAACTGTTCACAAACAGCTCTTACTTACTTACAGATTGCTGTAAACCTTGCTGGATGATCTAAGTAATCTAAAACCAATTCTCTTAACTTTTTTTTGCAGTCTAAAAGAATCCAGGCCCAGCTGAAAGAACTGAGGTACGGCAAAAAGGATTTAATTTTCAAGGTAAGTGCCTAATAAAGATAATATGTCATAATTTAATCCGAGCAGGATTGTGCAGGTTTTTCAACACCCCTTAAAAAAGGTGATTTCATATGAACTGCGCTCGTTAATTGACTTTCTGAACACAAGCGTGCTGTTTTCAGAGGGTTCAGTTTAATAAGGGCCACTGCAAGTTTCACTGTTTTCCACTTCCAAAGATCTGGTAGATTTTGTTTCATGCAGTTTGAAATGGGAACTAGGCAAAGAGACTCTAAAGGCTATGAAATTTAGCAAAGGCTGTTTCTGCATCTGTGTAAGACTTTCACTGCAAAAATGTGTTATAGTGTCAATAGTTTTTTTTTCGACAAGAATTTTAAACATTATTTCATAGGCTTTAGAAGATTAAAATTGAGAAAATGCGTAAAATTTGTAAGCGTTCTAACAAATGAGTGAGGTTTGAAAAAAGGAGTAAAAGGAGAAACATAGAACCAGGAATAGATCTGCAGCCCCTGAGAAAAAAAAGAAAAAAAGGTTCTCAAAAGACCATTATTCCCAGCATAAAAAATAAAATGACATAATCTGTAATGGATACACTTTAAAGTGATGAGAAACTATATGTTTTTACACTGAAACACTTCCTAACACTTTTTACTTATCCAATATATGTAGGGCAAAGTTTTTTTTTTCTGTTGTTTAATTGTTTAAAATAATCTTTTCTCTAATCTGTTTGTCTTTTTTGATAATGTTGATGCTAAAGTTATGCATTTTGGGGTGAAAGTTGTTGACCAGATTGCTCCAGTCCGTACCCCAGGTCGATTCTGGGCCCATTTGGGTTTGTTTGTTTTCACACAGACGGATTGATTGCGCAGAACCACATTGATTGCGCAATTTTGAAAGATACTGGATACATCCCTTTATTGTTCTTGTAAATGTTAATTTAATGAATCTACTATTTCTTTAATTAGTGTTTGTGTACTTTGGCTTAATGCTGATCAGCGGTTCAGATGAATCCTTTCAGTTGAAACAGCTTGCTTATAATCTATACAGAAATAATTGAAGTCACTTGTGTTTTTTAATCGGTTTCTTTGCTCGATTTATCCAGAAGGCCTTCCGTTTCATCTTCAGACCAAAAAATGCCTTTCCACCCCATTGTGAAACTTCATATAGGAATCAACGTGACAACTTGAACCAATCACGTTATTTGACTCTCTGCCCATTGTATCGTTTTCACACATGGTGCGTTCACACCCGAGTTCAGTTCAAGTGTGAAAATGCCCTAAGATGATCCCAAACGGCTGTGAACAAGAGTTTAATGTGTGTAGATAAAAAAAAAAAAAGCAGACCTGAAAGAAACTGCATTGGTAACACTTCTTAAAATAATAATTTTCGCAACAATCACCTTTGTTCATTCATAATCAATCCACTGCTTCAGAGCTAATTTTACCTGTTGCAGCAAAGTTTCTGTATTTTGCATCTTTTACTCACTTATACATTTGGCACTATTCCCAGAATTTATAACCCAAACAGTTTGATGCATGTTACCTGGCATAATTCTGTACACAAAACATCATCAGTGGCAATAAAACAATCAATATGAAATGATATGGGCACGATTTTGTCTCATCTTCTGGCCGATATGCAAATTTACGTTGCGTAAAACTGACATACAGAGGTTACTTGAGGACGAGTTTATTAACACATTTACTCCATTAACTTGTGTTGTGGTTCACTAAATATTCAATGGGCAGTGGAAAAGAAACAGACACACAGAACCAGGTGCAAAGGTTTTGAGATGATCAATGTGAAAACTTCTCCTGCTTTTTTAACTGCATCATATGTTTATGAAAAACTATACATATATATTATATGAAATGTTTCGGGCCATTTTGCTTTCCACAGCCCTCACTGCACATTGACTTTTATCATAACCTGACCGCAGTGTCATTGCGATGACCGACAGATGCTCCAGCCAGTTGGATCCTTTTCCAGAACCATTTTCTTCAAGTTTAGTTCAGTATTGGTACATTTGTGTTATTGATTGAGAGTGGTAGGCTTTAAACAGTCTTTGCTTTATTCTCAGCATCTTGGCTTGGCCTTTCGCAATTTGTGCAGTGAAACATGCTCCTCTGTCTGATATGACTGACAAGGAGGCCCCATCTACATGTTTCCTGTTCTCCCGGGTTTTGAGATGCAGCGTGTGCTTTGTCTGCATGCTTCACAAAAAACTAATGTTTATCTAGTAAAACCGTCCACTATTCAAGGAAATTTGTATAGCACTTTTAACAATAGATATTGTCGAAAAAGCTGCTTTGCAGAAATCCGGATGTAGATCTAGATCCCTAATGAACAAGCCAGAGATGACATGAGGAAGACACCTTGAGAGGAATCAAACTCAAGAGGGAACCCATCCTCTTCTGGGTGACACCCGATAGTGGGATTATAAATCATTACAGTGTACAGTCATATAGAGACAAACAGCACTAATGTGATAGAAGAATATGGAATGTTTGGTAAGATCACATTGTGAATAGAAGTCCTGGGATGAGCGTGAGACAGTCTTTCTGATTACAGCAGCAGTTCTACAGTATCCAGGTGAGATTATCCACTAAATCAGGAGGTGAGTCACTGCAGAAAGCCAAAGAAGCAGGAGGAGCAGAGCACATCATAAGCACCTACATAATGAACTTTCTTAGAAAACCTGTGCTTGCCTAATACCCCAAGTTTACCCCCCTGGCTCCCGGTATACAGCTAACTATGGCTGCTGGTGCCCCTAAAGACCTACCTACTACATTATTCATCCACAAAAACTGCAGATTAGTCAAAGGGCCTTCTGCCTGCAGACCTGGTCTCAAAAGTCCTTTCTATTTTAATTGAAAACAGATTCATCTGAGCACAAACAAAATAGGACTTGCAGTAGTATTGCACATCTTATGCCATTCCTGGCCATCAGGAACCTGTTTAAGGAATCTGAAGAGTTTTTGTGCCACCATATGGCCCCCAGTTCTTCACTTATGGGTATGAGATCTAAAAAATAACTACTCAAAGACTCAACTTAAATTTAAATCAAACTTAAGTTACTGGAGTCTTTTACATACTTAAGGCATCACACAGGAAGAGTTTAAAATGTTTTTTTGAAGTCAACTACTACAATGTTAAAAAAACAAAAGCATTTTATACTCAATGAAACAAACCAGGGAACAAAAGTACCCCCCTACCCAACCCCCATTTTTTGTTGTGCAAAAATGGCAAATGTTCTAAATATCCTTTGAAAATATCACCCAAAACCAATTATCTCCTCGCCAGCTTTATTTTGTTTAAAAGACACACAACCTCTCTGTTTTACTGCATGGTAGCCAAATGTGATGCCTAATTGATAGGGATCCGCACTGTATGAGGGGTCTTCCATCACTCCCACCCATAACCTGCATGTGCTGCCATGTGTTGATTTCCATCTATCAGCTCAGAGGATCCTGGTTTCTGAGATCCTACTTTGAAAACTGCAACTGGAGCTGTTGCTCTGATGTATCAAGGAGACGATGAATATCACAGGTTCGGCTTGGCATAAATGCATTCCATTTGCGGAGACAAATTCTGGTCTTTGGCCTATTGGAAGATGTCAGGGTATTTACCACGTAAGAGCTGTATGAAAAAAATGCTGACATGTTCATTGGGAACACGAATTTGTGAGGAAAATGCTGGGCTGCCTAATGAACAGCCAGGAGGTGTTATAGGCTTGCTCCACAAATTATATAATTCTTGATGCACAGGCAACAGGTCAAAGCACCCCATTGTGTCCTTGGAAGAGGACAGCCAAAAGAACACTGTCTGTCTGTGGCTGCTGTCTCCAACACAAAAGGCTGGTACTGTGCAGGAAACAAATTTAAATGCTTGAAAACCTCCTTTAAGAAAACAACCATATCTTTGCCGGCAGGATTCCCTTTCAACAATGCATCCAAAGGCCCTGCCAGTTGACTGAAGTTCTCAATGAAGTCTCTACAAATTTAAATCAGACCTAACTGTGATCTCTGAGCCATTACTATGTGGACAGGCATATTTTGGATTATTTCCACTTTGTGTGGGTCAGAAATTCTCCTCTCTTCACAGATGATGTTGCCCACGAATGTCACTTGGGATTTTATTAATTGCAGCTCTTTTAGGGCTTACTTGAGCCAAAACTGAAGTTGATACACCCATGTATTTACATAAGATGTTCTGTTGTAATCCATCTGTAACAGTGTATAACATCCTCAGTAGTTACATTATAGTTGTATGTACAGTTTATGTGTAACTACACAGTTATTAGAGACACTTAATATAAAGAGGGACTAATTAGCTCATTGAGCAGGCGCAACTGCTCCTCACCGATATAGGTCTGAAGCAGCAAGTCATCCACATATACTAATGGGTTTAAAAGTGATTTGGGAGGTCTTCCAGGTGTACTGGATGTCCTCAACAGAAAAGAGCAAACTTGTATTTGAGTCTGAATGTATAGCAACACTCCAGAAGGCATTATGGGGATCACACATAGTAAGGCTCACATAGCTGGCCACAAGCTTCAGAATCTGATTGGCTCATGCATTTCCATGTATAGGCACTTCCATGCACTGGAAAACAAGCTCAAACAAGCCAAAGTTCACAGCATTCAGTTATTCCAGAGTTTTGTTTGAAACACTTGTTTGATACCATCCTTTGCATTTGCCGAGAGGCTACGGGAAAAGTCTGTGGTTGGTTGTTTGCAATAATAGTCAAATGGACTCTTCCTGTCAAAGTAGATGGTTTCTGGTCACAATTACTGATGAAAGGTACTAGTGAGAGCTAGAAATTTGGCTAGCAAAACTATATACTGTGGGCACCCTTACCCTCCCTGATTTCTCCATCTGCTTCTTCTACACTTGCCTCACTTCCTGTTTATCAACTGGCCTAAAGTCCCTCTTTTACCGATTCTTAAGGGCTTTCAGGTTGCTGGTGACCCAGGGCTTATTATTAGGTTGTAGAGGCCAGAGCACTGTCTGCACAGAAATGATGGCCTGTAATTCAGTGATCTAATCCCTATGTGGCTTACAGGGTACACTCCAGTTTGTTGTCTCAAAGCAATCTCTCTGCCCTCTGAATATATTTTGGCTTTTTGATTTTGCAGAGCATCTTCTAACAGTCCTGGTGGCAACAGATTGGTTTGGTACTAAAGGTTTGTACAAGAGATGAGCAAGATTATGGTAAAAGTTCCTGAGAGGGCTAATGATATGGAGATGTACGCATACTTGGCATTGGTATACAGAAAATCAGGTCTTCTTCTTCATGGTAGGACTTTAAGCCAGTCTCTAGTCCATCTCTAACCATGTATATGTCACACACTGAGGCTGTCCTATGGACATAAACCATTATAGCAGCAACATGCACTTTCTAGGTAGACAATATGCCCGCATGCTAACTGCTAGCATCATAATGTCAGGAGTTTACAGCTGTGATGTGACCAGGGTAAACCATCTGTCATTCAGGAACATTGCCAGCCCACCCTTCCGTTACTTCTACCACTTTCTCTGACTTTCTGATCCAAATGCATCATCTGGAAACCCTCGGTGTGAAGTTAGTATTGGGAATTGGTTTGTTGAGCAAAGTCTCTGTAAAACACATAAATGCGGCCCTCACTGTATTCCCACTGGTTCCTTGTCAGCTCATCCACATTGTTGGCGATGTAATCAATGTTGATTGAAGTATAGTGCATGGTAAAAAGTAGTTCATAAAGGTGAAATAGGAGACAGATGAAAAACAGCACAAAGTCTACCACTAGCTTAGCACCAATCCTGATATTCATTCGTAATAGATTACATTAGGTCAATAGGGAGGATGCCAATTTAATAACTCGTTAAGTGTCAGGTGGTCCATGATGTACTGGATATTAATCAATGTTTAACAACACCGTTTCTGTGAAATTGTCCTGCACATGAGCAATTAGTCGGATTTCATATTCTTCTAAAACTGAGGGAATATTTCTTGATTAAAAACAGTTATTAAATGTGTTGTATTTGCCTTTTTTGCGTTATTCCTGAGTGTCTATGAAACGTATCTTAAGTACGTTTTACTATAAAAATCGTGTTTTTGTTGCTTAGTCCATCTGTTCATTATTAAATTGCGATACTTTGTAAACTTCTTGTTTACATCAGTATTCTTATTGTGAAGAGTGTAGCCTTTGGAAGGCATAGGGCACAGTCATGATCACTTCAGAATAGACCACATCCTGTGTCTTCACTACATAAATTGTACTTGCTTGCACTGTATGTTGATTGCAACCATGGGTCAATCACAGTAGGGAATGCAAATAATATGCAAATGTTTTTGTTTTTTTCTTGTGTGAATTAGAAAAAGTTTGTGATCCTGAATGGCTTGTAAAAATAAGTATGGCTCTCGCTTGTAACTTAGGGAGAATATGGGAGAATTAAGTTCAGTAGAGTGCTGCATATTTGTCAGAAGTATATAAACAGGAGTATATTCTTGTATATTAACACTTAATAATAATTCTAGTATATTAGCAGTTAATTTTAAAAATCCCTTTTAGACCTAAAACAAGAATAATCTTGTCCTATGTGACAGTGGTCAACCCGACCTCACACAAAATTTGTAGCGAGTCTAAAAGGCAATTTTGCTGGATTTTATACAAATTAAATTGTAAGAAAAGCTAAGATCATTAAAACCGCTTTTCTTCTAACACATCAGATTTTCACCTTATGATTTTCGTCGTCAATGTAAAGCAAATGTCAGGTGATTACACACAGTCCTGGTGTCATGTAATTTTGGAGGAAATGCAGTGGGAAAGTTAGTTAGCTAGCTAATTTGTTATTTTGCAGATGTGCACCAAGCGACATTAAGAAAATAGAAAGGAAAATGTCAGTTTCTCCATTTTGTTTTTTACAGATTGAAAAGACCACAGCCTATCCTTTTATTTTCTATTGGTTTATAAATTTGCAGGTCAAAGTTCACAGGGATGAACTGGAAATGAAGCGAAACTAACTGCTCCTGGAAGTGAATGTGTTCTTTTTTCCATTCGAGTGAATTGGCTTTTTCGCCAGGCAAATTTTATTCACGTTCGGTTTGACTGCTGTTAAACTTTTTCATATGAGTGGACTTGCAACCATGAGATCATGATAAAATAGTAATCAATAAAATGATCTGTGTTCTATCAAGGGCCAGCAGCTCATGGATCTGGAAAACAAGCTGAGAGTGGCCAAAGAGGAACTGGAGAAAGCAGCGCTGGACAAGGTGAGAAGGAAACTGATAAAATCTCACTCTTTCACTATAGCAGTATATCTTTCAGGATCAGCCTATCCTCAGTCGTCCTCCCACTGCTGTCTCTCAGCTGAGTCCAAAATTAAGAGATAGAATGGAAATCTCTTTTTAGCTTGGAGATGTTTATTGCTTAAAAGTCCACAGAGGAAAGAAGAAATGAATGACTCGACATTAGAATGTTAGAATGTTAGACCTGTTGATCAGAAGTGTTTCTCATCCATTTTTTAAAAATCTTAATTTGATTTAGGATTCCCAGCTGAGGGCTTTGAAGGACACCGTCCATATCTGCTTCTCATCTGTCCTGCAAAGCCATACAGTGGATTTACACAGACTGCCGGCCACACCCACTCACTTGATGAGATACTCTCCGTTTGTCAATAACTCACGAGTCACCTTCAGGGAGCCGCACATAAAGGTACAGCAATTCCTCCATTCTGAAGGATCTGTAATAAAAAGCAACCTGACCTTATACAATTGGGAGATCTAGTAAACGAGTGTTCTAATTACACAGTAAATAATTCATGCACAAAAGGTCAAGAATTAGACTGAATCGAAATTTTGAAGTGATGGTAATTACAGAGTTATTAGTGGAGTCTAAAAATGCCACATTTGATCTCCACAATGGTAACAATTAATAGACTGACAAAGGCTGTGTTGGAAATAGCACACTATGCGTACTACGCATACTAAACAAAAAGCTGTGTGTAGTATGTGAACAACATGAGTATCACAGTTCACTTAAGACTCGGGTTGAATTTCCAAGTATGCAGCCAGAGGGGGTGAAAAAATAAATAAATAAATAAAAACCACACAAAAAAACCCATCAACAACTACAACCAAAAAGAAAAAGAAATAAATAGAAAAAAAACAAAAAAAACAACCCAAATTTACGCCAACAGTATCATCCAGTTCTTATCTCATTCAGTTCATTCATAGATGAGAAATGAGAAATGTTAATGTGATTTTGTCTGTTAAATAAACTTCATTTGCAGGTATTTTTTTGTGAACTTTTATGTACAAAAGTATTACTGTATAAATATAAAATATTTACAAAAATGATTACGACATTGGTATTTTCATCAATTGTTCTTGAAAAAGCTCTTTAATTATTAACTGGCTAAGACGCTAAGTTCTATACAGAACAGAAAATTTTATATTTATGCTAGTTGTGCCATTTCTGTAATTACATTGCACTCCTGTTCCAAAAATTAGGGCTAAATCAGAAAATATTTTGGGTCACAGTAACTGTGAAAATTCTCAAAAATGAATCAGTCTAATGTAATTCTGAAATAACTGCTGCACGGCAATGCTGCACGGTTTTGTGCACCACATGCAGTGTGAGACAGGCTGCCTGACAGGATTTCCCATGATGCACTCAGAAGCCTGTCTGCCTGTGTAAGACGTCATGCTGAGAAGCTTGATGTTGCCAAAAAAGAACAGCTCAGATTCATTTCACTCCATTCCAATACTCAAACATGGACAACTATTCAGAACAATGTCAGAACACATCGGAAAGCCATCAAATCAAACCGTTACATGATGCAAAGCTGTAATCTTGGTAAATCTCTGGTGTTGGAGTCAATGCCCTTAGCAGATGGCTTGGTCACTGACCTATAAAATATGCCTTTGCTTTTTAGCATTTGAACATTTCAGAGAACAGAGGAAAGTTTTTTTTTTTTTTTTTAAAGCTCTCTCTAATTCCTGACAACAGCAAAGTGATTTGTCAGCTGTGTTAAGCTCCGTCGTACCTTGCTGATCTTCTGAAGCAGTACAGCCCATCCCAGGCAGAAGACAACATGCTCTTTTAAGTTTAAACATATGACTGGCTTCCCTGCTGTCTCTTTAAGGAAGCTTCAGCTAGTTCAGAATGCAGCAGCCTGCGACCTTAACAGATAAAGAAAGTCCGAGCACATTACTCCGGTTCTATTCAAGTTACACTGGCTGCCTATTAAGTTCCACATAGACTACAAAGTCCTGCTTATGACGTTGAAAGCTCTAAATGGTTAAAGCTCTGGCGTATCTACCAGTGGAAGATTTTTTTTCTATTGTCCCTAAACTCGGGGACAATGAACGCTAAATGAAAAGTGCTGTATAAATAAAGATTATTATTATTATTGTTATTATTAGGCGAAATGCATACAGCTAAATTGTCTATCCTGATCGTCGTGATGGATGAAATAGACGTGAGAAAGCCGAGAAGACTAAGTGCTCTACTCCAAACCTTGGAAACTTTTTAAAAGTTTTTTTTTAGCATACATTATCCCTAATCGAACAATATATATGCAAGTCATGGACTTTCTACATACCATTTGGTGGTACAGGTAAGGATTTAGTTATTATGGATTTAAGGGCTTTCTATTGGCATGTCAGAGTAATAGCCTGCCGTTGTGATCAACATGTGGTTAAAAATAATGGCTGTGTATACCGTCTCCCCTTTTATAAGGAAGAGATCACATAAAAATATCTAGTCTAATGTACTTTTTTTTTACCCCATTTTCTCCCAATTTGGTCAGTGCCAAATCCCACCCACTAGCTAGTTCTTCCCTATCGCAGTGAAGAGGGTGAAGGCTAACACATGCTTCCTCCGAAACATGTGCAGCTCAGCCACTGCGTCTTTTCACACTGCTGCTCATGCAACATCACAGGGCAGCTGAACACGCTTGGAGGAGACACAGGGAGTTTTTCCTTGCCATTGTCGCTTGTTCATTAGGGATCTAGATCTACATCTGGATTTATTTAAAGCTGCTTTGTGACAATGTCTATTGTTAAAAGCGCTATACAAATAAAATTTTAATGAATTGAAATGTCTTGATACAAAAAAAGGTTTTGTTACATGCTAATTATCAACGTAGTCAATTAATTAAACATAAACTTCTATATTTAAAGGCTCTATTTTTGGGCTAATATAAAGGCACAAGAATGATGTTCTTGTTCTTTCATGACCCTTGGCACAAACCTAGAGCAGCATAATTGTAAAAAGGGGACGGGGCTAGAAGGAATACATCATCGGGAGGTGTGTTTTAAAAAACCTTTAAAATGACATTTTCCTAATTATATACGATATAGTGATATGTGATGAATAATGATACACCCCCTGTTGCACCACTTCACCCACATTAGCATAGGCACATTCATTTCTGCCCATGAAAATAGCACCTGGGTAAGAACTGAAAAAAATAAATGGCTTCCTCACAACCGAATTAGCAATAAATTTCACTTTTGCCTGCAAGAAAAAAGAGCCCTTGCTTTTAAATGTTAACCAAACATGAATGCTTATCCATTTTGAGATTTGCATTGCCTTGAGCTCCTCTGGTGAGAGTGTAATGAGCCCTAAGCTCCAGCAACCAGCAATGATAAACCTCTGAAAACCACACACACACACACACACACACACACACACACAAACACACACACACCCTGAACGAGTGAGAGATTCATTAGCATGAGCTTTCGGGAAACTGTGTGTTTGGGGTGGAACATGTTTCATATTTAACAAGCTTTGAGAGGAGACAGCTCACGTGGCCTGTTAGTGTACCATCTAACTTTTAGCAAAATAGTTTTCAGGGTTTGTTCATGTATTTATATTTGTTTGAATATTTATATTAGGTGGGCGTCAAGTAGGAAGTACGAGCAGTCAAAATTCTACCAATTACAGAAAGAAATCCAAATACATGCATCTCGGTATGTCTAAAGTAATGGCTTCAGATATAATATATGACGTCTGTATGTCTACCAATTTCAGTGTCCTCTAATGATTCCAGATGGGACATGATGACATTAAAAAAATGCCTGAGAATTTTCACTAAACAATAACACTATTTGAACCCTGCATCATAAGACTGACGTAACCACTTCATAAACATGTCATAGCAGATGCCATATGCTGTTATATTTGTGTATAACAGTGTTGTTTCTATTCACGGTAATTGTCATGACAGCTGCAATAATTATTGATGTCATGACAATTTACGTGACATACTAATTTTTGCTTAGTGTGCTCTAGTTAGTGTATGTTTTATTACATGTACTTCTCTGCACTTTATAATATGATAACTGTCATAATGCTCCACAGCATAAGTGTTACATCTGCGTTGACCTCTTAAGAAATGTCACTTGACATACATCATTTTTCATAAAAGGTTATAAGTTCTATCATGACCGTTTAACTTTTTCAAAATGGAGCAAAGATGCCACCACACCGGACACAAATGAGCAGGGAAAAGTTTATTATTTTTACACTTGGGCATTTATTCCAACTGTAAGTAGAGCAGTTGAGGTTGGAAACCTTGTGGTGGCCAGATCTCCAGATGATTTCTTCTACAAAATAGAGCAGATCACACTTCAAAGCCAGCAATTCAGTGGAATTTTGCTCCGACGCGTTCTGAATCATCTACATTCCTTCCCTGAGAGCGGATCAGTCTGCAAGGACACGGGCCAACCTGCAAACTATGGACTCCACGTGCAGAGATCTGGTCCAGAGCTTCCAGTCTCACTGCACCAGCACTTATTCGTCCCAAGAGGACAAGAATCACTAAAGCACGCTGCATTTTTCCTCTGTGCCAATGAACTGAAACACAACTGAAAATAAGACTGTACATCTGGGCAGGAATAAACCAGGAGATCTTGTGTAAAACAATAGTACACAGTTTTGTTTTGTTTTTCAAGTACCTTGAAGCTGTAAATTGCCTTTGTTCCAGTCAGAGTTAAGTGTGAGACAAATGCTGAAGCTTGTGCTGATGCATACACAGACATTCTTACTCACACATTCTTCGACACACCACACACAGTCTGTTTAGTCTCTACTGTAGTAAGTTAGTAGATTTTAATTCCTCTTTAGTTACTAACCATCTGTCTGTGTTTTACTGTTTTTGTGTTCAATAAATCATTTAGATATTGCCTGAAGAAGCTGACAATATTTTAACAATTTGAGTTGTATAACCACTTGGGGACATGCAGTTATAGTAAAATAATAAAGGACGGGGTGGTGTGATGAAGAGGAGTTACTGTTCCCACCCCGGAGTTGATTATTTTCCTATAACAGAACGTCTCCGAGTGTTTTATTCCTCTTATACCACAGCTCATCAACCATTACACATTTTTATTTATTAAAGAATGACACATCGCACTTTTAATCCGTTTATAGTCACATTTAATGTTGTGGAACGTCTGAAACGAGTTAGTTCCTGTTCTTACGTTCTAACAGCTATA
>JAOUQW010000034.1:30078506-30091839 GCA_028565825.1 Olivaichthys viedmensis | reverse complement strand
GGAAAGGGGTCATAATTTCATCAGCCTAACATTTATGACCGTGATTAAAATAAGACACAAACATTGAACGGTTTTTAAAAAACTATTGTTAAATTTTTTTAATATTAAAAACATTTATCAATGATCTTCGGAAGAAACAGGGTAACACTTTACTTGAACCCTGCGTCATGACACAGACATAACCATGTCATAAACGTGTCATGACTGATGCCATATGCTGAATTATCATTGTATTTGTAATGATAAGTGTCATAATGTTCGATGTCATGACAGGTTATGTCACATGCTGATTTTTGCTAGGGCTATGTAAAAGTGTGGCAGTCTCAGTGTTGGGTCCAGAGCGGTGGTTTCAGCCTGCCCCCCTAACTCACCGCAATGTCCTTCTCTGCTCTGTTCATTCTGCTGATGTACAGTGAAATGGAGTCAAATTCAATTAGTGGAAGATAATGATGCACAGTGGTGAACCTGTTTTAATGATGTGGGCATAAACAATATAATGGAAAAGCTATAAGCAGTAGAAAATAACAAAGATTCACATCTATAGCTAGAAAGTAAAAGAAGAAACTATTGCATTTTGTGTTCTGCTTGACATTGTTCTGGGATTTTTACAATAAGTGTTTGAGTACTTTAGCTGTTGTTGTTTTATTTTGTCAGTCATACAGTGTGGATATGAGTCTCTGTGCGCCGTAATTAGGGGAATATAAGGTATAAATGAGGTGGTGAACAAGTATATTTTTGCAAGTCCTGTCTCTCTGTTTTGCCCAAGGGAGAAATGTTAAAGTAAAAAGTTTTCTTTTTTATGATTAAATCCTTTTGGGAAAATTAATTTAAGTGCGCCAATATGTCATTAAAAATCTCGGTTATGATTGACAGGAGAGTGTTATATGCAAAGTCAGGCAACACACGGGGGTGTTTAGGGCTGGAGGCGTTTCCAACTTCTGTTGATCTGGCTTTCTGTTGTGTAATGACTTTCCTGTCAAGGAATTTATCATTCAACATAGAAAAATGACGGTTTTCAAAAGCGGTTTTGGGTGAATTCAAGTGTCCTCAGCAGAATTGATGCTTTGGCATTCAATATGATCAGAGGTGGTAGAAGTACACAAACTCCTTACTCAAGTAAAAGTGAAAATACTCATCTAAAACGGTACTCTGGTAAAAGTTAAAGTGCAGATTCCAATTCTTTACTCAAGTTAAAGTGCAGAAGTACAAACTCCTAAATCTACTTAAAGCATGAAAAGAAAAAGTACAAGAAAAAGTCACAAATTCAAAAGACGGCTGTGCTTCAAACCACACACTGATTTTCATTACTGATGATGGTTCGTTCACCTTTCGCCAAAAAAAAGCCAAGGAACCAATCGATTGCTTGAAGTACTATGATGCAAAAAGTCACATTATGGCTTCCAAAAATATGTAGATTAAAGAGTAACTGATCTGTTTTGAAATGTAGTGATTAGGAAGTAGAGATTTTGACTTTTGAAATGTTGTGAGTAAAAGGAAAAAGTCTTAAGTGAAAGAAAAACTTGAGTAAAGTACAGATACTTAAACATTTTTACTTAAGTACAGTAACAAAGTAATTGGTGTAAATAGTAGGTGTATTTAAATATGAATGGTACTAAGAATAGATAAGAATAGTTCTCAGATAAAGAAGATAAGAATCACTTTCAGGATTTGAAAGCCATAATAATGGATGCGTGAGTTGTTTATTGTATATCTCATTAATGTAATTTGGCTTATTACATTTTCTTAAACAAGGAAGTCATAAATAGGGAGGCCATGATCAAAAGGCCAGAGGGAAAGATTTGTTAGTATAGTAAAAACTTTTAGAATCTGTAGATCAGAGTTGATATAATTTAGTTTTACTGGATTTAACTGTTTGTATTCTGTTGATTCAGAGTTATGTACCAGTGTTCATTTTATTAACAAAAAGATAACTAAATTAAAATTCACCCTTGTACTCATGATCTCTGATAAAATGTGATTACATTTTCCCCCCCAAAAAAGAAATTGAGGTGAAAATGTCAAACAGTCGATTGCACAGAGGTGAAACCTTTTACCATCTTTGTGCACTCACTTTGCAAACTTTACGAAATTTAGGCAATTATTGAAGTGAACGAGTCATTAGTGTGGATGTAACAGTGCGGTTTTTGAGATGTGGGAGTACGTCTGTCATTGGTTTAAAACGTTTGAAACTAACTACTGGAGTTTTTACCGCTTTACTCAATATCTAGACTCAGTGCCTGTCCCCTTCCCTCATCTGTGTAGATTTGCTAACATTTAGGCTTTGTGGTTGCTGAAACATTCTGTCACACTCCTAACATATTTGATAACCTTATCCACTTTTCTCGATTACAGCGACATTATTTTTGTTATTTTTGTTAATGCAACGCTAGCTAGCTATAAGTAGCATACTTAATGAGTCACAACCCCACCAGTCAGTCAAGTAGGCACGTTTATTAAGTGTATACATCATAAAAAATGTGCTAACTAGAGTAAGTTTATTAAATGAGTCTTCTTTCCTATGAAGAAGCTGCTGCATGTAAGAGACACAGTCGTAGGCGTATGCTAGCACGTTTCAAGGAGAGAAGGAAAAAGGCTTTGGCAAGCCAGTGATGGCAATGTGCATTTGTAAAGCAATCTGGCAAGATGGAATTAAAACATGGGTTTGCGCTTTGGAAAATTAAAAAAAGAAAAACCTATTGGGGAAGATTTAAGAAATAGACTAAAATATTTCGTTTTTATTGACTAAAACTGTTCAGTTCTAGTTAACTAGATGCCCCTTTTGTGTATCACTGCTGACCCTTTGTACAGATTTAACTGTTCTTTTTTTTTTTAATCTTAACTATTCAAAGGAATGTGCTACGTTTTTACTGAGCTTCGATTCGTCTGGCATGCCATAGCAACAGCCTACTGTTTATTATGTGCCAGGCTTGAAAATCCTTATAAATGAATCATAGTGGCTCCCAGATATTGTCGAGTAAGTCACATAGACGTGCGCTGACTGGTAAGAGAGGAGGCTGAATGGATGGATGCCAGGCCCGTCCCAGAAATCCTGCACAGAACCTTAATTTGACACATCTAGAAATGTGATACAGAGCTTTTCTCTCTCCGTCTGTGTCTAAAGGTGACATTGGTTTAACTATTTCTTTTAGTCTTTATAAAGGAGTGTTTATTGCTCTGTTTATGGTGGCTGAGGTGTAGTGATATGCAGTAAGGCTTTGACAAAAGTAAAAAATAGTGACCATGAGCAATTGATTGTTGAGAAGATGCTTCTTGTTGTTAATCTTGATGATCTTTTATACAGATAATGATTTGAGGAAATTACAAATCATTACACCAGTTACATTATTAGGATCCTCAAGCAAAGCTGTAGTGTGTTTCTTTTGCTTTGAAGAACAAGAAAATGTGTGTATTGTTCAGCAGAGCTATAATTCTGACTGCCTACTCCACAAAGAAACTCTTCCAGAATATATGACAGGAAAATTATAGCTTCTAGCCTCTAAAGCATTTGAACTAAAGTTCTGAATTGTAAAGATTAAATATTCCAAATATAACCGTCCAAATTTCCTTTCCCATAGATGACTCAAAATACGAGGCATCTGGGTCATCGGCGTCATCTCTGGACCAATCAACTCTGTCCACCTCTTCTCATCAGCCATCTGGATTGCTTATGATTGATGAGGATACCGTCTCAGTCATCCATTCACATCCTACAAGTCGAAAAAGGGACATCAGAGAGGAGTCTCCATTGGCCAGAACAGCTGCAAAACCACAGAGCACTTTTCATTTAGGCTCCACTGCGGAGAGTTCCATTAGGAGTGACAACCAAACTAACCAATCACCTGTAAATGGGACCATTCAGAGAGCAGAGCCATCCTTTATGATCCCGTCCTCTGCTGTGGTGCACGTTAGAAACCAGTCCTCTGTTTCAGGTTTGGTATTCAGCACGCATGCAATGACCAATTTTGTCCACTCTCAACCACCTGCACCTCAAGTTGCCACCGGTATTCCCATCAACTTTAGTGAGCACATCATCACGTCATCGTCATCACCACTACCACCTTTGCCAATGTTACCTACATCATCTTCATTATCACAACCTCCTGCGGCAAGGTTATCATCATCAATACCATCATCATCATCATCATTGTCACCAGTGGGAACTTCATTACCATCACTTTCATCATCACTTTCATCATCAGAATCATCATTAATATGGTCAAATTTGGAAGCAACAAAACCACCGCCTAACCACTCATACCAATCTAGTTCTGTTCGTATTAAAGAGACAATTTCAACTAGACCCCCTACAAACAGCCCATTTTTTGGTTCTTATGCCCAATTAAAAGATATACCACTTGCAGTTCAAACAAACAAAAATACCACAAACACTCTAGTAGAGTACGATACATACATGCAATTTAACAAGTCATTTGTCCAAAGCACAATGGGCAACTCGGTGTCACAAACGCCTACAGGGCCAGAGCCTAACCCATCATTATCCACAATTACCCACATCTCAGGGCAACCCTTACAAACACTGACATCATTGTCCCATAACCCAAGGGGATTATTTGGCAGTAGAACTACTAGAACAATATTTGGTCATGGGAAACTGTCTAGTTATTTTACATTTGTATCTGCAGCCTCACAGCATGTATCAAGTCAGAGCCGAATGCAATTACATGATGGTATATTTCCCCAGGGCTTAACAAGAACAACAACAAACCAGCAGGTTTATGAAGAGTCAGCAGCTCAGTCCTCAGCATTCAGCCAGTTCATCCATAGCAGAACCGTTTCAGGTGCGGCATTATCCATCAATCAAAGGGAAATAGTACCTTCAAACACTCTGGTAACCACTCCTTTGACTACTTTTCCAACAGATTTGTCTAAAATATATAAGAACCCAACCTCTCCTGGGTATATATCATCTCTAAGACGATCAACAAAGCAATTTAATAAAGTGACTCCAGTTGGTTACCTGAGCTCGAAAGGACCATACTCCAATGCCAACAACGATTCTCTGGTGTTATATAGAACATATCTGACCACACATGTTTCAAGGCAAGCCAGCAATAAATCACCCAGAACTACAACTCTTAACTTCCTTTTGGAGACTGACGTGACAACTTCTGAGTCTAGACTTATTGCGCCTGTCTCTTTTCCTAGAGTCCATTTGTCTGGTCCAACTGATGCTCCAACACCAGTGAGCTTTCTGCAAAAATTTGTCGTCTTCTTAGGATATACAAAGCCTGAAAAGGTGTTGTCAAATTTAACAGCTTCTGCACTCACTGAGCACATGCCCTCAAGTCTTCAGGAAGCTTATACTGTCTTATCAAGCCCTAATAGGACCCTTGGAATCAATGGAACTGACCAGCTAGGAAAGGAAAGGAAAATCTCACCAACGAACATTCCTTCAACACCACTTATGACTGACAGCACTGGCACCGTCTCTCCTGAGACTACAGCAAGAAAAGTGACCTTGTCTAAGCCTTTAATATCTGCCACCTCCTCCAGCTCCATAGACAAACAGGTGGCTGATAATCTGTCAAGTACTGAGACATCAATCCTGTTGGACAGAAAGTTTTTAACCTCTCAAAATCGTATCATTTCCAATTTTGTAATTATGTCAACACCTGAACGACATGTCAGAGAAACGTACACTCCAATTCAGTTGATGAGCTCTGAGAACCCTTCGATTCAAGTCAGTGATAACGTCACCCATCAAGAAAAACTTCTCTCAGACATTACTTTAACTTCAATGCAGACACCCTTGGAGACAGGGTCTTCCTTTATGTTGAAGTTCTTGGGTTCAGCCATCAGCAGGAGGTCTTCTGATATGTCAGTTTCTCCCACTTCATCACAAGATACTACACAAATTGCTAAAACTGATATGGAGGAATCAGAAAATAAAAAGCAGATAATCATTTCTAAGCAAAACAACCATTCAGAGGTGCCTTTAACAACAGATCACTTCAATAACACATCACAATCTCTTGAAGATTATGTCATATCTTCAGGCAGATTAATGACAACTGTGACGCCAACACCATTGTACTTTCATAGAGCTATTTCAGCCCCACCTGAAATATTCACCAACTCTTTATTTAGCTCAGCTCAAACTAGCATATCAAAAGGCGCATTTGTTGATGAAACCACATCCCTTGCATTCTCAAATAAGACATCTGCATCTGTCACTGGCGGCCAGGGTCTGAACCTAACACCTGTACGAGCGAAAGCCGACTTCACTAATAGAGAGTCATCAATGGATAATGGGTTTTATAAAACTTTGACATTAAAGGCTAGATCAGAAGCAGGTAACTCCATTCCCACAATGACTGGAGGTTTTAATTACACAGAACATCCACTGCTTCAAGCACTAATAACTAAAAGTGAACAGTCATTTTCTTCACCGAGCAATATAATGCTTTCCTTACATACTGTATTGAATACAACATTAGCAAATGAATCAGTCAGTTCAAATGCAAGAAGAATCCAAGTGTTACCTGCTAGTTTTCCAACATCAGAAATAAGCCTTTTGTCAGAGACATCAGCTGTTATGTCTTCAGTGACACCCACCATGAGAATATTAGCAGTACACACATCAGGAACACAAACTGATTTATTCCCAAGAATAATGGAAGCACTATCCTCTGTGACATTGTCATCATCATCATCAGCAGCAGCAACAGCAGCATTACCATTATCAACAACATCTTATTATGATTCTGCATTAACAAAACAATTAATACCACTCATATCTGTATCACCATCAAAAGTTCAATTGTCTTTATTGTCCTCAGCATCACCACCAGCATCATCACCATTAGCATTATCACAAGCATCATTCCCAGCATCATCACCGTCAGCATCAGCATCATCACCATTAGCATCATCACCAGTATCATTGCCAGTATTATCACTGTCAGTATCATCACCATCAGCGTTATTACCATCGGCATCATCACCATTAGCATTATCACCAGCATCAGCACCATTACCATCGGCATTATCACCATCAGCATCATCACTGTTAGCATCATCACCATCAGCATTATCACCAGTATCATTCCCAGCATTATCACCGTCAGCATTATCACCATCAGCATCATCACCATTAGCATCATCACCAGCATCATCACCAGCACCATTACTATCGGCATTATCACCAGCATCATCACCATCAGCAGTATCATTACCAGCATTATCACCAGCATCACCATCAGCATTATCACCAGCATCATCATCAGGATTATCACCATCAGCATCACCACCAGCATCACCACCAGCATTACCACCAGCATCACCACCAGCATCATTCCTAGCATCATTACC
The DNA here is from genome assembly GCA_028565825.1 of Olivaichthys viedmensis. Taxonomy (NCBI): domain Eukaryota; kingdom Metazoa; phylum Chordata; class Actinopteri; order Siluriformes; family Diplomystidae; genus Olivaichthys; species Olivaichthys viedmensis. The sequence goes on along the minus strand of JAOUQW010000034.1, from coordinate 30,084,507 downwards.
AGCATCATCACCATCAGCATTATCACCAACATCGTTCCTAGCATCATTACTAGCTTCATCAGCATTATCACCAGCATCATTCCCATCATCATTATTACTAGCATCAATCCTAGCATCATCACCATCAGCATTATCACCAGCATCATTCCCAGCATCATTCCCATCATCAGCATCATCAGCATCATCATCATCATTATCACCTGCATTATTACCATCAGCATCACCATTAGCATTATCACCTACATTATTACCATCAGCATCACCATTAGCATTATCACCTGCATTATCACCCACATTATTACCATCAGCATCACCATTAACATTATCATCTGCATTGACATCAGTATTATCAACATCATCACCATTAACATCATCAAGATTTAGGGCATCCACATCGTATTATGATTCTGCATTTACAAATCAATTTACACCATTGATGTCTGCATCACCATCAAAAATGCTATTGACTTCATCATCCTCAGCATCGTTACCATCAGAATCAGCAGCAGCAGCATTATCAAGAACATCATCTTATGATTCTTTATTTACAAAACAATTAATGCCATTTATATCTGAATCACTATTAAAAATGCCATTGCCTTCATTGTCCTCATCATCATCAGCAGCAGCATTAACACCATCAATACCTTTAACATCATCAGCATTAACATCTTATTATGATTATGTATTAACAAAACAATTGACACCATTGATATCTATATCACCATCAAACATGCCACTGTCATCATCCTTATCATCTTCTCCTGCATCATCCTCATCACATTATGATTCTTTAACAAAACAACTAACTCCATTTATGTCTGTATCACCATCAAAAATGCCATTGTCTTCATTGTCCTCAGCATTATCACCAGCATTATCATCTTCATCATCCTCCTCTTCCTTTTCATCATCACCATTAGCACCATTAGCATCAGTGTCATCATCGTTTTTAACATCATCATACGATTCATCATTAACAAAACAATTAAGATCTGCATCACCATCATCACCTTCATCATTTTCATTAATATCATCATTAATGTCATCACCATCATCATCAACATTATCTGAATCACCATCATCAACATCATCTGAATCATTGTCATATTATGATTCAAAACAAAAAACATCATTCATATCTGTGTCATCTGTGTCACCATCCATAATGTTCTCATCAACATCACCACCACCATCAGCATCCTTATCATCGCTGTCATCAACATCAACATCTTTGTCGTGGTTCTCTCAATCAACATTGTCGTCACAGTTCTCTGCTCTAATCCCATCACACCTCTCACAGGAAGTAAGTGAACCTGCTGCTGTTGTTGTTACAGAGAAGTCTACACTGGGCGAGTGGATGTCTGAGCTTCCGTCCTCTGTCCTTACGTCTCGAGAGACCGGGCTTCATTCAAAAGGAAACAACTCTGGTTTACCTCCATTCCAAATGATAAGTCCTACATTACCCAACAAAAATGTGAATACATCAGAGCATTCAGAACCACTTACACAGGAACTACCTGCTAGCATTTTCCCTCAACTCACCACCATCACCACCACAACTGCCTCCACAATGACTACCACAACCACCACTCCATCTCCAAAGACCACAACCACACAACTGACCAGCACCACTCGGATAACCAGCACCAGAGGGACTACCACTTCTGCAACAACCACAACTACAGCTAAGCCTCCAAGAACTATAGCACCTGCTGTGTCCCCTACATGGACCACTAGCACCCAGCGTGCCAGGACCAGTCTACCCAGAACCATTGCAGCTACCACCACCACCACCACTCAAAGTCCTCCACTCCGCTGCAACATCACTGACAGGATGTGGGTTAAAACAGGTAAGAATGCTCATGTTCTGGATGTTCCATGTATCCAGACCATCTCTTTAGATTTTATCGTATTACAATTCTACTATATATTCAGGGGCGTGGTTTCATGGGTGCCACCTTTTAAAATAAACCCTGCCACCCTGATGACCACAAATCACATCTGCAAATGCAACTTTGTTCTATATGTAATTAGGTGATACCACCCCTTAGCGTGTTCAAAACGGGATTTTTAAATAATTCACTCTTCTTGGATGGCTGATTGCGATTTTATACTGTCGATATAATTTGTTATCATAGCACAATACTCACATTTTTCTGTTTAAAACAGAGACTTAAAGACAGTATTTTTGTATAAAACTTGAGCTCAGTGTGTGATCTCATGAAATAAGCTCAACAACTTTGGATCAATCTTGTCCGGTATGCAAATGATTAGAGGATGACATAAGTAGCTTAACATTTTTAACCATAGAACATGCATGCTAAACTAGCCAGCTAGCTAACTTGGCTAATATTAATGATGACAAAATATGTGGTTGTTATAGTAATGTTATGTTCTGACTTACTGAAAAAATGACAATTCAAATCGAGACTTGTTTTGAAATCTCATTATGCATATTCATAGATCCTGGCATGTAGAAAAGTCCACAGGCCATTTTTAGTACATTTTAACCAGAACAAAACATAAACGTTATGTAAATTGTAGTTATTTGTTTTTCTCTTCGACATTTGAAGAACTGATATAGCTGTTAAAAATTTTGGCCCTCGAGGGTGAGCATTGCCTTTTCATCTCGTTGTCCTTCTCTGGCAGTTCTCTCCGTCCACCTGCGGAGGAACCGGCTGGACAATATTTTGAAACAGAACCTTCCAAAAGGCTTGACTTTGGCACTGGCGAAGGCTCTGAATGACAGCAGTGTCCGTGTACAGGTCAGTGTGTCCCTCTCATGTTATGCTGAGTGTGGTTTAACGGGTAAGTCCTTATGTCTATAATAGACTATAGATATAGACTGTAGAAAGACTTAAACAGTCACACCAGCATCAAATCTAAGAGTCAACTCTGAAACGCTTCACACAGGCCATCTTTGACATTCGACTGTATGAAGGCAAAACAAAGAGACAGCTTTTAGCTCCATAAATTTGAATTCTTCTGCACTTTGGAGAGTTTCAGGAATAAGCCAGTCAACTCCAGAATTCTTGGCACATTTCACAAAACCAAAAAATGAATACCGAAAATGAATGACACCTGCAACAAGACACTGGTGGACACTGTATAGTTTTATTTTAACACAATATTTTTCAGACATAACTTTTAATTGTGCAATTTTTTTCTGCATAACACCGATTTCAAAAATGACCAGTACCCCAACAAGTAATATTTAGAATAACAGCACTGAGTCTCTTCCTGTAACATTTAACAAGGTTGGAGATACTTGTAGAGGATCTTAGACTCTCCTCCATGCAGAACATTTCAAACTCCTTTATATTATTACATTTGCACATGTGGACGTCCTCAGCAATTCAGACCACAGGTTTTCAACAGGGTTTAAATCCATCGAATGAGATGGTTGATGTAAAACATTGATTTTGGGTCCTGCTACCATTTCTGTGTTGATTTTAGATGCATGTTTGGGGTCATAGCATCTAATAGCTGATTTTGAAACTAAACTGTACAATTCTGAAACTAATCTTTGGGGTCTTCTTTGCACCCCTCCTCATTGTGCCGGGGAACAGTATGCTCATGCGTCCAATTTCTGTCAGATGTTTTTGAAACTTTTTTTTGTATGGCCCTGATTACATTAAGCACACTTAATGGTATTTTTTAAATCTCCTTATGTATTTAAAAAAAATATCTATTACCTGACTTGTGCAGACCAACAACCATCTGTCTCTTTTGAGTCGAAATCTTATTGGTTTCCTCCCGTGGTGATGGATGACGGAGATTTTACATGTGTGCAACCTCTTATTTATACCCCCAGGCCAACAGGAAATGGCAAAAACACAATTCCTGGAGGCCGAGAGCAATTTGAAAAAGAACGAATCATTGTGTGTAATGTTTATTTCATACAGTAATTTCTGCACATTCTCATAAAGGGTGGTAATAATTCTGGAGTTGTGTAAAGACGTTTACCCAATAGTAACACTAGAAGAAAGAGCTCCATGACCAGAAATGAGTTCTGTTGATGTTCCTGAGGGCATTGGGAGGAAATGCAGTAGTTTAATCCCTTAATGATCTTTTGAATTGAGGGAAGTGTGGGGCGAGGTTCGACCCCAGGCCTGAATGAAACACAGTCCCTCAATATCACCTTCATATCGGGTGTTGATTGCTAACACAGGCAAAAGGCCAGTTCACATCCCAGGCAACAAAGCTCAATTGTAAAAGAAATCCTGCAGTATCCAAACCCCACCCCACCCCAACACACACACACACACACACACACACACACACAGTCCTAATGTGTGCTGAGCCATGAGGCCATCTGTCATTTTGTCATTCTTAGAGCAGACCTAAACCTTTCTCTTATCCCTGCGATTCGTGAGAATATTGAGAAGTCTCATTTCTCTTTTAACAGCTCACATATTCCGAATCTTCCTTCCAAATTTTTGTCTGAGAAACAACACTCCCATTTACTAAAGGGGGTATGTTCTATTTTGTCCAACATATCAATTTCACGCCTCATTTCCTCTCTTTTCACAAGACTGATTCCTCACTTGTTCAGTTGTCCTCCAATAGCTTTCCTTGTCAAACGAAACCTTTGGATTGCCTCATGCTCTGATGCTTCACTCCCACAGATTGAAAGTCTGTCCACGGTACCCAATGTGACCGTGGGTTATTATGTGACTGGTGGCGATCTGGTCTACACCACCTCCGCTGTGGTGGAGGCTCTGAGCACCTACGGCATGGACAGGCTGACGGCGGATGTACGGCAGTTTGTGCCCATGGTGCAGGCGGTGCCAATCCCAGCGGCCCCCTGGAGACAGAGTCCCGCTATTTCACTCATGCTGAAGACAGGTCAGAGACGCAGACTGGCTCAGAGAGCTAGCGCCTGCTATGAGCTTGATTTACGCCCAATAACGAAGACAGTGAGCCAGCAAACAGAAGAGAGGCCCTCTAATAATGTTAGATGTACAGTATTGTACCTATATACATTTTGTCTTAGATGTTTATTTGATGTCTTCTGCATTAGTGTCATTAGAAAAGAACACATTTTTAGATTTCCAAACATTCAGTTACCACTAAATGTTATGTTATAGAGAAATGTTTGTAAGTCATTAAAGAAAGTGAGATATTCAGCTACAGATATGAGCTACAAAGTCAGTTGTTGACGCAAGTCAACCCAGAAAGTGTCAGCACATCTGTCACTTGACTCAACTCAAAATTGACGAAAGCACTCTTTATGACAGGTGATGCCTTTTGGAATAAACCTGACCGATAAATGTTTATGTAGGTTTATGTCAGTTGTCATGAAGGGCTTAAGTAGGTCTCATGTAGCCCCATGAACACCACCCTTAAGTAAAGTGTGACCTTAAATGTTAACCATTAGACGATATTTTCCTGATATGATACTGTAATATAATATAATACCTATTAAATGTCCTAGTATATTGTAAAACCGATTTTTGACACATGCCTAGTGTGTGTGTGTTTGCGTTTTGTATAGTTCACTGGCTGGAGTATGTGTCTGTATGTACTGTAACTTTGTGTGTGTGTGTGTGTCCAGTTTTGAGGTTTGTAGGGCCGGGAGATGACCTGAGGTCCTGCAGGTTTGTTCAGTTGATGGAGCAGAGACTGGAGAACGCTTTTGCCGAGGCCGAGGCCAAAGTGCTGAACTCCTACAGCAGACTGACCGTCCAGGTCTGATCACACACCATAAAACCGCTTCCGTTTCTTCGCCGGATTTCATCCCAAACTATTTTAATAAGAGTTATACAGTACCAGTCAAAAGTTTGGACATTAGATTTAATCTATATTTTTCATTGTCTTAAAGACATTTTGATAAAGGCTTCCTCATGAAGCTGGTTGAGAAGATGGCGAGAGTGTGCAGAGCTTCATCAGGAACACTGTTAAGAATTCTTAAATAGTTCTGATTTGTTGAACACTTTTCTTGGTCACTGTGTTCATAGTGTTAATGATAATAAAGTCTTTATTATTATTCTAAAAT
>JAOUQW010000034.1:30030185-30047141 GCA_028565825.1 Olivaichthys viedmensis | reverse complement strand
CAGCTTCACCTCTGACTGTTACAAAGCGCTGACACCGGAGTCTCCTTCCATAAATGTTCAATACACCTTCTCCTTACTCTATATAATGCAAATAAATACAAAAAGGAGTGAGTGTCATCAAATTCGTGTATCCAGACCCATACACTGCACGGCACACATTAATAACTTAGTGGATTATGTATTACTGCAGCAAACCACCTGATATGATTTTAGAACGAAATGTTGCACTTAATATTTCGGTTATGGTAATGAAAATCCTTATTTACAGTAGAATTATTACATGTAGCTATTGTTTAGGTTAGTTTAATTAATTGTGGTGCATAAAAACTGTTTTAGACAAATCATGAAAGTAAACATTCTATTAATATGCTTTAACAGAAGAAGCCTAGATGACCAGGTTTAATGACAACAGGGGTTTTTACTGAGAAATGTAAGACTCATTTGTCATTTTTGAACGTGTGTTTGTGTGTCTGTTCTGTAGATCATCGATGAAGAGGACACACAGTTTATGACTAATTGCCCCCCTGCCGTGACTGAGAGCACCCCTCGCAGGAGGACCAGAATACAGGTGTTCTGGACGGCACCTCCATCAGGCAGCGGCTGCGTACTGCTCAAGTAAGTGGCAGATTTCAATCTTTTCTTAACCATACACAAGGGTTCAAAAGTCCAGAAATCACAAATGCTTCAGGAGTCCACTACAAAGAGTCCACAAAAGAATCATTTTTAATTTCACCATTTATCAAAAAATGAATACAAACATTTACATGGTTGATGCTGATCATTTATGGTTATGTTGATTGTTGTAGGTCTTTGAAAGATTCAAATTGTAAATTAAAAAAATATATATTTCAATACAGTATCTTAATATCCTGCTTTAATGTTTACATTTTTCGGGCACCATATATTTAGTTCAAAAATAGTAACACATAGTTAGCTCCAGAATTATATTGATATTGACTCAATTAGAATTGTTATCTATGTGTTATGTGTTTATAAGTGAATAGTAATCATTATTTATCTTATATCAGTAATGCATGGTGTAATCTTGTTTTTTTTATAACTAATGAAATAAAAAAACAGCTCTTGGTATTAGACTTTTATACTGTACTGTAATGTAAAATAAGTGACCGTTAATAACACCTGTCTATGTTATGTTCTCATTTTCTGTTTCATTTGGTCTTTTTAAGATCAATAATACAAAGCATTCCTTACACTGCAGTCTATTTCACTTTCGCTTACTTTATGTAATAAGGTTTTCATTGATTTAATTGTTTGGGTCAGTAGCTGATGAGGAGGGTAAAACCAAAACAAGTGAACTATACTGATCAGGGCTATGTTACTTTGGATGATTGACAGGTAAATAAGTCATGGGACATGGTGGTGCTAGAACCCGGACACTCGTGCCTTCATTAGCGAGAACAAACGACTAACTAGAGCTGATTAATCAGACCTAATGAACTTATGCAAAGTGGGTGGCATCAAATCAAATCCAGTTTGAAATGAGTGAACGGCTGTCTGTTTAAAGCAGTAGCAGTGTTTCTTTTGTATGCTTGTGATCAACAATCAGGGGCTACATTAAAAAAAAGAGATCAATACTAAAAAGTGGGAATAAAATGTAACCTTTAAAATCCTCTAATGTTGATGTGTTTTTGAGTAGGGCCGTCATGATACCATAATTTTAACTTTGATATCAATACCAAGTCTAGTATTGTGATTCTTGATACCAAAAATGTAGAAATACTTGTCAATGTCTGAACATGTTTATCGGATCAAACACAAAAAAATATTCAGATTATTAGAGCTTAATTACGTTTTTTTTCTCTCTCTTTTTTCTTTTATCAATGCAACATGCTCCAATAAAGCAAATAAGTAACTAAATAATTCATTCGACATATTCGGAAATGACGTGTTAGAGTTTCTTTGCCTGTTTAAGGTTTTTAGCAAGAAGAAACACTGTTCCCATATGGTTTTCTGTCCACGCTTTTGTTAACCATTTCAAGGTTCTTTTTTAAGCGTCATTGTAGACATGGTCAACAACATTGTCAAGTGACGAGTTAAAGGCACGTGGCGCGGAGTGACATTCATATTTTTTGTACCGTTAAACAGCATCATATCATATTTTGAGATTATGGTGCTCTCCGTGTTTAGTACCCATCTTTTGGACCCCGATATTTGTTCATGCTCATTCAGAATTAGGCTACGTAAAAAAAAAATTTTTTTACACAATTAATTTCTGATGGCAATTGCAAGGAAGCTAATACAGTGTTACGAGTGTCATGAGTTGCTACATGGGAAAAGCAATTAGGCATATTCCTGAAGTTAAAACCATTAACTCTCAACAGAATTTCAGAATTACATCCAGTATTTCCAGCATATAGCCTTCTAACTTGATAGCTAACCAGCCAACATTTCAGCTTTTTGTAGAGATGCTAGTCGGCCAGATGCTTAGCCAAGTTGCTGGTGTTTACACTGGATGTAGGAATTATGGATGCACTTGTTGTGTCTGTTGGCTGCCTGTCTTCATAAGTAAGGTAGGCAAGATATACCTAAAAAATAAAAAAATCACTCCCAGAGCCCAACCTCTCTACAAGTTGTGGGCGTAAAATAACTTATTTTCTTTCTGCCGTAGTCATGCTAGGTAACACTTGTCTCTTGAGCTAGCTACCCTTCATGTCTCACCCATTTGAGTCAAATTAACATGCGCAATTTGATTCACCTACAGGCAGAATACAGCATCAGATAAGAGTTGGCCTGTGTCTACAGCATCAAAAGTTAACGAATGGGTACTAGAATTGTTCAGCATGTTGTGCAAAATAACAGGAAAATATGGACCTGGTGAAAATTATTTTTTAGAATACTTTTGTACACATTTAAATTCAATTTTAGGCCGGAGGAAAGTGCAAAAAACTGACCACAATGAAAGCAGATACTCTGGGCTTAAGGCTTTGACTCTTTACAGGTAAAATGCAGCTTATTACAAAACCTGCTATTGATCTCCTGATACCAGCCTTTTGAAGCTATTGATGCACTCTGTTGCTTTAGACTCTGCCATCAATGCTGGCCCTTTCAGGCTGTGTTTTAAAAGGAGTGAATACATTTTTTTTTTTTGTAATTATTACAAAATATCATTAGATCATAGCCATTTTCGACAGGTCTGTCATGGTAGTGATTATAACCCATTCTGTAATGTATCTTGCTGTATGTGCTTTGATGGGTGGTCATGCTGCAAAGTTATCCTTGGCAAGAACGTGTGGCTCTGATAAATTGAGGGAACAGAGAGAGAAATTGAGTTGATGTGCATTACATGACATTGTGATCACAGCATTATGAAAGCACGGTGTGAGCCTGTTACTCGAGGCCAGTGCAACACGCTGCCGTTAAAGGCGTCTGCATCTCTTATTAATGTACGTTATTATGTGGCTGTCATGATGACTGATGAGCTTCCTGTCTTCTCAAACTCTCCTGTCGCCAACTATTTTTGCTCTTTCTCTCTGTCTAACCAGGGAAACATGGTACTGGGGTCCATGAGAGCCCCAAAACTGGAGAGATAGTATGACAGAGAGAGAGAAAAAGAAAGAAAGAGATTATAGAGAGTGTGTAAGACTGACAGCTGGGGAAATTAAGGATATAGCAGAAAGTTCCCTGCCTAAATGTTTCTTGGAATCTAAACCACTTTTCCAAAGTTTGCGCCCATCTGTCTGGCAAATTGGAAAATATAGATACTAGGAGAAGGGTTGGGTAAATAAAAAAGGAGGACAAAGTGTATGACAAGGTTAATTTGTTCGGGAATTTCTCGTTGTCTGTCTGAGCTGTACACTTGTTAGGTTGACACCAATTAAAAGTTTGCTTGCTATAAGTGACAGGTGCATCTGTAAACCCACTGGGTAAACATCCACACAGACATCGGCATGCACATACATATGCAGTAATAAGGTGTTGGGCTGCTTGTTGTGTTCAGAGAATCTCTAGTTTTATCATTTAAAACAATCTAGAAAGATGGGAGCTTACGACCCTGCAGAAACTGCCAAGGTTCAAACAAGATCAATATCAATATGCTTTGCCAATTCCATTGAGGGGGGTTACCATCTTCACAGTGCTAGAGTTAAGAGTCACTTATAACCTTGTTCACATTAAGGAGGGAGAAGAGTCAAAAACTGTTTTTGTTATACTATATGGTCACTATGAGTACTTGGTGATGCCATTTGGACTAGCTAATCGTCCAGCAGAGTTGCCGATGTTTGTGACCGATGTCTTGAGAAAACACATACCTTGGAGACCACGTACCACACATTAGGCAAGTGCTAAACTGCCTCTTTCTGGGGCTGGAAAAATGTGAATTCCTTATAACTAACATCTTTACTAGGCATTCCTTGCATTTTCCCTACAGATATCATGAGGAATTTTACGTATCAAATATAGAATTTCAGTTCTATTGCAGACCCACTCACAGCCTTGATCAAAGACTCCCTCTATTGTATCAAATAGACGGCTGCTTGGGCAGCGTACTGCGTACTGTAGAAGGTGGTTTGCTACCATGTGGTGTTGGATCATGGCCCCTAGTTTGCCTTCAGGTTCTGGAAAACTTTAGGGGCTCTTTAATACAGCAATCAGTCTGTCTTCAAAAGCAGACTAAATGAGTCAACCAAGACCTGAAGAAAAATTTGTGATCCATCATTTTGAACTATCCAGTTTGGTTTCAAGCAGTACTTCTTCCCTAGTAGCCATTCCCTCCACATAGGTGTTGGTGGATAGATGCACAAGGGGTGGAGTACAAGGGGACACACACAAGATCTTGTGGTCTCCAACAATTAACAGGCCAACTGACAGGTGTGACCCACCCCATCTTTAGGCTTGACCAGAGGGCTCTGGTTGTCAATGAAGATACCGCTACCATTTAGAGTACAAAATCTTTTTTCACACTATATTGGAGCAATTAATCAACCCAGTAGCCCACCAATTAGTCTTGTTCAGATCTCTCCAGCTTCATCTCCTATTCCTCTTGCAATCTGTAGGTTAACTGACACTTGTCGGACAGGAAGGGGCTTCCAAAATCTGGTGGATGGAGAAGGGTATGGTCTGGAGGAACTCTCCTGCGTACTGTCTAATCAAATGTACTGTTTTGGGCCATCTGAAAACAATCACAGAGTGTGTGTCTTGAGGGTACGGTTATTCCCCCTGGGCTTGCTGGAGGGTGCCCCAAGGACCAGAGGAGACATGGGTGGTGCGAAGAACCCCCTCGGGCTGACACAAACCCCACATCACGGAGAATTGCTGCCAACCTGGAAATAACAAACTGCATCACTACACTTGTGTCTCAGCTAAGAATAGAATATTTCTCAAGTTTTCTTCTCCCCAGTGCGGCATCTGTCATTGTTGGCCTTATTTTCTTCCCTTGTAGAGTATTTTGATTTCCAGAAAATTCAGTGTTTAGCTTTTATCCGTTTGGTTTGCCTCATCTCTGTAATTGAGCTTTGTCTAATTTATCAATGATTGCCAGTCACCATAGTTTATCTGGCTATTCTTTTAACATTACATAGGAACATTCCCCAGAATAATTGGATATAACTGTGTGCAAATTATTTAGTCTGTTTGTACTAATCGGTTTGGTCTTCATTTTAAACTAATCCATTCTGTCATCATACGTATTTTTAAGTTTTTGAGGGCAGGCTATTCTGCCCTCAAAAAAAAAAAGCATGTCTGTAATAGAAGAGAAGCTTTCTATAAATAAATGCAGAGAGCTTTCAGACTGTGTGGTCATGCTGCTCAGTGTTAGCTGCAATTTGTTTCAGTCATGGGCAGCTATAATTGTGGATTAATGGCAGAGCGTAAAGGTTTTGATGCCTGGAGAAAGTGAGTCTCAGTAAGTAGTAGGCTACCTCTCATATAAACAGTGACTCCACTAAGGTCAGATTTGGGCATTTAGTCTCCCACAGACATCATAACAGGTTTTCCTGTAAGTACTGAAATAGGTGAGCATTGGAGATCCCCAACATGATCTCTATTTTAGTACTTTTAGTTTCCACCAACATGGTCTCACACTTGCAAATTCCTAACAATTCACATGACTCAAGATTTATGATAGTTACAAAGGTTAGGGTTAACGGTGGGGTTTGTGCTGATTTGTACGAATTTCTAATGAGATATGGTTGGTTTGCACACCAATATTGGGATAATACATAACAATTGTCAGTGATATTGTACATATTTTATTATTAGTAGTTGCCTTATTGGCATTCTATTGTTTATAAAATTGCAACCACCTTAAAACCGATTTGACAGTGTAAAAAGCAGCCGAGCCAATAAAGCAAACTTTAAATGGAATTTAATACATGAATCAGTGATGAGTACTAAACTGTCCCTGGGGCATCGCATCCAAATGTGCAGCACCTCCACTGCGATAACTTAGGCTGATTTACGGGCCTCATATGCTCCCTTACTCTTGAATTTATACTTTGAAGCCTTGAGCACTGGCCTGAAAAGAATTCTCACTCTCCTTCAAACACACACACACACACACACACACACACACACACACAAATGCGATTAGCATCAGCTGAATCTGCCCTTAATAACGTCTCATTGATAGAATTTAAATTGGATGTTAAATAACCATTACCGCTTCTGATTGCCTGGTCGGCCGTAGAAATGGAGGAAGCTCTCTTCTGGTGCTTCTTTCTCCTAGATGTATGAAATTGGGGTGAGATTGAATTAAAGCATGGCCAATTACGGTGGCTCTGGCAACGGCGATGCTATGGAGACCTTTTTTCCTCTACCCCCATCTTCACCCTCTCACTGCTCTTACTGTGATCTATTATGTTATCTCTGGTCTGACTATGTTTCTTAAGGCCTCCCCTGATTTTTTTCCCCTCGATATATTCAACTGTGAAGGAAATGAGGGATTTATTTCTGCATTACGGCCATATAAAGGTCATGCCAGAAAAAGATGCCTGTGGATAAAACTATATGGCTTCCAGCCACCTGCCAACGGAGAGAAATGAACTCCAGCTCTCTGCTGCCCTGCGCCACAAAGGCGGTAAAATCAACAAATAAAGGGAATAAAAGAATAAATGAAAGAGCCGTCACTTTACCCAGCCCTCATGTCATGAACCATAATGTGGCTGACAGCAAGGACACTACGGTCACAGCTGCCTGAGACACTGTCTAATTAGGGAACTGACAACCATAATCATCCAAAGCAAAGCAGATACAAGTTTACTGTGATGGAAAATTTGCTTTACTGTCTTTCTTTCTCTTTCCCGTTCAGTCTGCATCCCTCTTTCCCACTCTCCCTCTTCTTTTGAATTCAGTAGGATCTGTCTGTTGATGGTAGACCACATAAGGCATGTATTTGAAAGGTGGATGTTTGAATATATTTCTAGAAATGTGAGCAGTTTTGAGCAGTTCGCATTGGGAGTAGAAATGTGGGCGTGTCTTTGAGTCCATATATGGAAGTCGTCAAGTAGGAAGAAGGAGGTCATTGGCATTTCCAATGATATGCACATGCATTTTAAAGATTTTGTTAGCCAACTAGCTAACATGAGCTCACCTGAGGACTTCTGACAGGATTGTTAATTTTCGTGTTCATAAAGTTAGCTAATGTGAGCTAACCTGACAATTTCTGAAGGGATTTTTAAGACACATTCACAAATGTTTTTTACACTCTTCATGGCTAATGCTACCTAGCTGGCCAACATAAGCTAACTTGACAGGATTTCTCAGAAAATCCTCTTGCAATCATAAACTATACCTGCTCAGAAAGAAGCGCGTGTCTTTGAGCTCATATATGGTCACACAAAGGACTTTGGTCTGCAGACAGCCTCTTTTCCTTTAATTTTAAGGAACTGACTGGAGATATTAGTAAGATTTTGGATCTCATATGAGATGGTAGATTCCTGGAAGCCCATCATCCATCACCTTACATGCACAGTGTCTTTGTTTCTTACCTTTTTCTAGTAGTTATGATATGATATGAAGTAGTAGGTTCAGAAACTTTCCACTGGTACTGGCCGTAACAGCGATCACGATTTTCCCAGATCTGCATTGAGAATAAAGCACTTCCTATTTGTATGGATGAGATTATTTTCATTGGAGGGTGTTTTTCCTGGCCTGGCGCCATATGGAGATCCCAATAAATCACCCATAGACTGGCTTCTCAGATGTGTCCTCATCTAAACAGGCTTCTAACTCCTTTAAATATAAATACCCAAGCAGTGCTGGTGCTCTAAAAGTTATCACGGCTCTCCCAAGCCTGCCACCGAGAATAAAGTTCTTCCATAATGTATGTAACTTATTGGAGCTGTCAAATCCCTTTAAAAAGTGCATTTGAAATTTAATTACAGTAACACTTCAGTAAAGGGGTGGGGGTGGGGGGGGGTCACACTTTAGATATTAATACCAAACTCCAAAATACCGCGTTGTTCTGTCAGGTACTGTCAAGAAAAGTTTTGAAAGGTCCTCACTCTCCTGACTTTTTGCTACTGCTGCCATGCTTCCCTTCAGAATGATGTACATTTTCCATGTGACACACAGTAGGGAAAAGCTTCACTCTGATTGGTTCTCAGAGAAGTCTGGGTAACCAATCAGTGGACTTTCTTTTAATTTCTGCATTTTAATGAAAAAAAAAAAACCCAACCTTGAATCATGTGACACATTACAATAGACGCAGGGTCTGAAGGGGTTGAGGAAACCTCCATGGAGTCCATAAACTGGCTTCTCAGATGTTTCTTTGTCTAAACGGGGTTCTGGCTTCACTATGAATAGCTAACAGTCCATCTTATCTGTTATCTTCCTTTCCCTTCTCCCTCCTTCTCTGGCAGCAACTTCTCTTTTTAAGGGGTTGAAGGAGATACATGAACTCGAAAAGGGGCTTTATATGAAGTATGCTTAAGATCTGCACATTTCAGTGAGCTGAAAGGGAGACATGATGCAAAGTGGAGGATGCATCTCTCTGAGCAGATCTCGCCACAGATGCTCCGGAGACCTGCAATGGGCAATATTGCAATCCATTTTGTAATTTTGATACTATATTCCCAGATGTATTTTGTGACTATCCCAGGATGAGTGCTTTTGGGGAACTCAGAGCTAGGGTTCCTTACCAATATTTTATTCATTTTCAGTTGGATAAATGTTCAGCATTTTCTTCAAGCGAAATGCACATTGGCAAATGTTCTAGTTGACCATGCAGACCATGCTGAACCATCTTAAAGCCTGAAGGGCGAAACAAACATTTTTAACTCGTTTAAAGTTAGGTGAATCACGTATAAAAGTCAAGTTTGCTGCTTATGAAATGCTGTTTTAGTTTCATATCCACCAGTGACACAGGTGATTCGCTTGGAGCGTTACTTGCATGTGATATTTCTACATGTTTTTTCTGTCTTTACTCTGTTGCTTTATTTATTTATAAAAAATTTGAACGTGCACAAATTAACTTGTTTTTTTTTAAAGACAGTCAACTAGTGTTTGCTCGATGTCATGAGTTGACTTCTTACTAACTAACCTGAAGACATGGTATCAAGGAAGGTCCAAGGTACTGCAGATACAGTAGTTGCCCCGTTGAGGAATGTAGCTTGGCAGTGGGAAAGATTGGCAAAGTCGGTAAGGAGGTTTGTTAGGGTAGGCACTATGTGTGGGCTAAATATTGTGCTGACTGGTCAACGTTAAATGTCCGTTAAAAGCTGAATAGCTGATGTTGATGGTGTCAATATTGTTGTTTGAAAGCCGAGGGTCATTATTGATACTCTTTGGTTGTATTTGCCCCAGTTAACCCAGCGAGAAAGATTAGCATTTCCAGTAATGTGTAACATGTCTGTGCAAAACACAAGTGCATACTTTAGATACTTTAAGTGTGTTTATTAAGGGAAATCCAACCATCATTGTCAAATTCCAATGCTGGGGTCAAAACACAGGCAGATTAAAATAAAACAGGCTAATCCATCATCGAAATCCAACAGACAGACCAGGGTCAAGAACCAAAGAAAAAAAGAACTAATATCTATACCACAGACTGGCCAAGACTGGTACATACTGGCTTGGTAAAGTATATAAACACATACAATATTTCACAAACACAAAGTGAACCAGAGGGTGTAAATAGACAGACTAATTAAGGGAAAGAAAGGAACAAGTGTAACTAATTAACTTCCAAGACAACAGAAAACAAGAACAGGAGGCACAGACCATAAAAGGAAAGTGGAAGACCAAAAGGGCCAAACAGGGCAGAAAGTGCACTGAGTGTGGAACATGATGGGGACAGAATCAGGGACGGCATGACACATAGAGGTTTTAAATAAAAATATTTGCTGGATTTGGTCAAATAATTTTACAGATCAAAAATATTCCAGCTGCTTGCATAATCATCACTGTTAAATCCATTTTGAAAATGACCCTGGATAGTTAAACACTGGGTTCAAGTTTGGCAGTTTGGATTACATTGTGTTTGCCATATCTGGTAGTATGAAGTGCTTTTGGTGTGGTGAAGAGGGCCACTTTGTAAAGTCAGGCAACGGACCTGATGCAGTGGATAACTCTCTGAAAATCAGGCGCAAACAAGCATTAATGACCAGAAACCCAAAACCCAAACAAAAGCGAAGAGGTAACCTTTAATGATCACATACTGCTACTAACAATGCTTCCAGTGATGAGCAATCAAATGGTCAGGGAACAGAATCAACACAAGAATCTCAGTTAATACTGGTACTCAGTTAAAAAGAAAGTACAGATGCAGATGAATATCCAATTCCTACTACAACTGCAGTCTGTTCGGCTAAATGATGAAATGTGAATAGAGACTGATGAAACTGTTTTCAAGTCCTCAGAGGAAAATAGGTACAAAAAAATACAAAATAAATGAAGAAAGTAACCCACAGCATAAAGAGCTGAGTGTCCTCCAAAGCTGCAGGGGATGGTTCAGAGCTCAGCGCTGTTGACTCAGCACCAGTAACGGAAGGCAACCTGACTGAACCACAGTACAGATTGAAAAACACTTCCCAGACCTAGAAATACTTATTGAATACTTATTGGCAGTGGTGGCTCGGTGGTTAGGGCTCTGGGCGACTGATCAGAAGGTTGTGAGTTCAAGACTCAGCGCTGCCACTGTTGGGTCCCTGAGCAAGGAGCCTTAACCTTTGCTGCTTCAGGGGTGCCATACCCTGTGTTCTGACCCCAGGCCAAAGAGATACATGCAACAGTCATCAGCCACGTCCTTATTCATGGCATGACAATAAGCGAATCCACCATGCCATTGTGGACGTCCCAGGCATACATAGGGGCAATGCCACCCTCTGGGCAGCAATGAGCCATTGACATGCCACCCTAGAACCACATAATGTAACACAGCACATCTAATAATGTTTCTTGGCCTTTGGGAGGCTCTTATTGAACAAGCGCACAGAGAGCAGGAGCAACCTAAGCATCTTACATTCGGGACAATGTCAGTTTTCGTCACAGTATTCAGGTCTGTGAATGGTTCAACAACAATTCATGTTTCTCAAATGTCTTCCTTCACCTTATTTCCCGTTTCTCCACCCTATTGAATATTTTTTCTTGGCATGGTGGTGGAAGGTATATGACAGAAATCCTTATGAATGGGAAAACGTTCTCCAAGCTATGGAGATGGCTTGAGGTGGCAGCTGTAGAGTCATGCCAGGGATGGATTCACTACAGCAGAGGGTATTTCCCACACTGATAGTCATTTGGCCTGCCCCAGCCCAGAGACAGGATGCTGAGGCACAATAAATGCACACTTTTCTTTCATGAATGAATTTATTCCTTCTATTGAGCTGTGTTTGAGTTATTTTCTTTTTCCAAAAGATAATTTGTTCGCCTATAAATAAAAGGTTTAAATATGAGCAAAGTTAACATGTTTTGGAGTCAATTGTTTGCCAGACAGAGATGTATTTTGCTGAATTGAGTTTGGGTTTTGGATTTGTGTTTAAGGTTTTGAAAAAATGGTCTATAATTTCAGAAAATTTGTTTTAGCAGTTCTAAAAAAAAAAACTGTAAATTAAGCTTACAATAATCCACTAACATATGCCAATCCTGAGGCATATGTGTTCTTAGGTGGAAAAACTATAATCTAGATAGGAACCACCTAGAACCTCGCAATCCTTAGACAGTATACAGTAATTCACTGGCCAGGCTTGATGTGATTCATATCAATATTTTAAGAAGTTGCCAGAATATCTCAGTATGCCAGTACTTCTGGAACACTCTACGTGCATTTGGCTTCAGCCCTGGCTTTTGTAGCCATCATCAAGCTTCTGTACTGGGTCATTTAGTGTTCTTAAGGTCAGTGTTGTATTTAACTCCCTTTCAGGATCCAAAAAGGTAAGACCTCTCTAAGGTATGCTATTCTAAGGCCTGACCTTAGAACCTTTGTCTATGCAAAATATGCAGTGATCTCGGGCTCTGTATTGGATGTTTTTATGATGTTTAAATCATGTGTTTCATTTATGTTTTTGTTCAAATTACTAGGGGAGATCATTTTAGGAAGATCTCTGATGCAAAAGTAAACTAAATAAAAAGTAATGCTTTACAATTTGGGGAATAAAGGACATTGTATGCAGGCAGCGTGGTTTGAACAGGTGGGATGAATTATTTATGGATATAAATAGGTCTGGAGACTGGTGATGGAAAAAAAAAAAAAAAAAAATGTAGAGCTGCTTAAAAGAGGAAAAAGGGAATCAATGCACTTATCCATCCATGTAATCTTTTTATCATGGACTGATACAACTCAAGTTATAATCTGCTGCTTTTTTGATGCAATAAATTATCTGTTAATATCTCCCATTCGCGCTCTCTCTCTCTCTGGGGAGAATGAACAATTGTTTGTCACTCGTAATTATTCCTTACATTTTTGCTATATCTGTAAAGACAGATAGACAGGCTATTAATTGTAATACGGTATAATTTGAGTGAATGGTCTTGTAATAGGCCTATAATCTGGTGAGAGAATGTAAATACATGGTTTAGCACCTGCTGCTATTGAAATGGTGCAGTGCGAGTGGATTGATGCTGTGCTGTGGAACTTTTCAGTCTGACACGTGCCACTTTTTCAGCTAGTACAGTCAGCCTGAGGGGGTCCTGATTACACCATTGTTCCCCATGCTGGTTACTTACAATGGCATTTCTCTGCTTCCTCTCTTCTCTCACCTTCTCTTCTCTCCTCCTCTCTTCTCTTCTCTTCCATTTTCTTCTCTTCTCTCCTCTCCTCTCTTCTCACATCTTCTCTTCTCTCCTTTTCCATTTTCTTCTCTTCTCTCCTCTCCTCTCTTCTCTTATCTCCTCCTCCTCTCTTCACTTCACTTCTCGACCTCTCCTCGCTTCTCTCATCTTCTGCCCTCTTCTCTTCACATCTCTTCTCTCTTCTTCTCTCCTTTCCTCTCCTCTCTCCTTTCCTCTCCTCTCCTGCTCTTCTCTCCTCTCCTCTTCTTTCCACTCCTCTTCTTTTCTATTCTCTTCTCTCCTCTCCTCTTCTTTCATCTCCTCCTCTCTTAACTTCTCTCCTCTCTTCTCTCTCCTCCTCTCTTCTCTTCTCTCCTCCTCTTCTCTCATTTCTTCCTGCTCTTCTCTTCTTTTCTCTCCTCCTCTTCTCTCCTCTCCTTTCTTCCTGCTCTCTCCTCTCCTTTCTTCCTCCTCTCTTCTCTCCTCTCCTCTTCTTTCCTCTCCTCTTCTTTCCTCTTCTCTTCTCAGGTCAAGCATCATTCAGAGGAAGATCATCTCCTTCCAGGACGAGGGCTCTCTCACAAAGCGGATGTGCGAGAAAGGTGAGCCTTCAATTCCCAACACGGAGATGCGCCTTTTTCCATGAAGCCATTTCTACTTCACCTCCCAGTGTGGAACCCTCATCCTCTAGCCCTTCATCTCTCCACTTTCAGAGTACACAGCAATGATGTTAGATGAGTGCAGACCCCCTGCTGTGCATGACCGTGGTACGGCGCCTGCCAAGAGACTGTTGTGTAAATAAGCTGTTTTTCTTTTTTTTTTTTGCTCTGTAGAGCCATTATATGGCGAGGCCACAGAGAAACCTCTGCTGGATTGCTGTGCCTGTGGAACGGCCAAGTACAGAGTCACCTTCTACGGGAACTGGTCCGAGAAGCTGCACCCCAAGGATTACCCCAGTGAGTTATAAATATAGGACATGCACACATAATGAAAGCAGTGCACGCAGAACACATACAGGGTTGTATTAATTGAGGCAATACCACGCATTTAGAGACAACAGCAATTACAGTCAACTGCAGAATTATTGGCACCCTATATTAAAAATGAAAGTAATTATATAAGATGAATCACATGCAATGAGTGATATTTTGAGCTTAAAGGCTGTATAGTTTCATTTTAACAATGTTTTTATTCAACATAAAGTGTACATTTTTCTACAAAACAATGGTTTCAAAATTATCGGTACACCCACACTTAATATTTGGTGAAGCCTTCCCTGGAGAGAAGACCAGCACCGAGTCTCTTCCTGGAAGGTTGGAGATACTTGTAGAAGATTTTGGCTCCTCATCCTTACATAACAATTCAAGCTTCTTTATATTCACAGGTTCTTCAATTCAGGCCACATGTTTTCAACAGGATTCAAATCCGGGGACTGAGATGGCTGATGCAAAACTGATTTTGTGTCTCTCAACCATTTCTGTGTTGATTTGGATGTCATTTTGGGGTCATTATCTTGTTGAAAGATCCATCTACAGCCAAGTCTTAACCTCCTAGCAGAGGCAACCAGGTTTTGGGCTAAAATATCCTGGTGCTTAGCAGAATTCATGATGCCATCAGTCTCCACAAGAGCCCCTGGACCACCAGCTGTGCTGACCAATCAGTTTTTCCAATTATCTTAAGGAGTGTCAATAATTCTGGAGTTGATTAAAAAAAAACTAAAAATGATTTGTTTAATTTTAAGTTAAGTATTCTTGAATAATAAGCATCAACTAAGTAAGATTTTGGACGTTTAAATCATGGTGTTCAATCAGCTGGTTAAAACCACCATGGTTGATTTATCTAATTTATTTATCCCATTTAATGATTCAACCTCAGACCTACCCATTAACACTCCCCTAAAATCAACTCTATTAAACACTTTTAAATGCACCTTTACAATCGATACCTGCTCTCTCGTGTTTCGGGGGCTGTTTGATCTTGAGGCTGCCTGCCTGAGAGTAAATTAAGACAAGAGATTACCGACACACTCCATTCGAACTCCAGCTCCAGCAACTCAGATCAATATGTTGATTAGAACGGAGTCTGCAAGCGAGATTAACGCAGAACTGAAATTTATGAGCTTAGGAAGCAGAAAGAAAGCATGTGTGCATGCAGGCTTCGGCAGGTGGGAAGGGCGGATCAGTTTTACTCACACGTAGATGCAGTCAGATTAAGAAAAAGTTGGTATGTGAGGCAGGTGCTAAGTGAATTGTTAAAAACAGCACGAGGAATGAGGTGCAGCGTGAAGCTTCACCACCTGTCGTCTTGCTAATTTTACCTCCTGTATCATCTGTCCTTCAGGCACAAAACAAACGAAAACGAGCATCGTCTCACTTTCACATGGTGAAGGTTATCCTCTGGCATGTTTTATGTGTCTGATTTATCTTCATGTCCATTTATTAACCTCTGACTTTTTTTTTGCTTAATGACATGCAGCTCTGTTCTTCCTGGAACCCTGTTGCCAGATGGGTCAAGGTCAAGACTAGTGGAGATGAATATGATACTGGGTTTATAAAGCAGTGAAGCTCAATCAGATGCCTGAAAGGGTCAAGGAATTGAAATCTTAAGATGTGGGCTCTTTAGTGTGAGGAAGGATGAACAGATGATATTCGAAGATTTTGAAGATTTCTGTCTTCAAAAATCCATTTGAATAGTAAAATTTATTTTGACAGCCCTAGTATATAAACACTCCTGTGCATTCTTTCTGTTAAATTAGGTGGTTCTTGGCCATGTTGTCGAAACGTACCAGACTCTCTAGCAACAGCAAGGAGTCTGGCTTGAGAGACTAGAGAGATCCTAATTGGCCCTGCTCTTCCCTGTCAATCAGAGTAAAACTAGTCTGCTAGTGTATATATACCTCGAGAAAAGGTCAGTTTGCTTTCCTGCTAGAGTGTTTATCTGCCCTCTGATGTTACATGAACAGCAGTTCAAAAAGATGCGGTGGATTTACATGTTTCGGAGGAAGCACATGTTAATCCTCCCACATTGCTAACTGGTGCAATAGAAGGAAACTCAGTTAGCAGATGGGAATTGCGAGTTAATTGGGTTAAGAAAAAATGGGGGTGGAGGTCATTTTTATCAAAACTGGAAAAAAAAGAAGCTTTCATTCATGGGTGTTATTGAAAAGAGGAAAAACAGGCTGCATTGTGTGACTGGGAATATGAAAATCACAGTTTGGACATCAGATCGGATGTCACTGAGACTCATTTATGGTCTGATGGATTGGGTTGGGGGATTAGCCGTACAGAGAGTGTGATAAGATTTTCTACCCAGGATGTTTGTACTCACTCGGTCATTCCTGATAAATAATTTCTACTGCAGAATGAAATTACATTGGAGGCTTTAAAATCCCACTGCAGGGCTGATTTTAGTAGATCTGATTTAAAAAAGAGTCTGGGTGGGGATTTTGATTTGTTTTTTTAGAAGGTGATTTCATTGGCAGGACCTTATAAAAAGTGAAGGAGGATTGTTTTGCTGTAGGTCTCCTTAGCAATAAAACCTTTTAACCAATTTCAACCAAGCAATTTTTAGAGCTTTATCCACGTTGATGTTCTTCATTTTATTTGGTTTGTTTAATATTTTTTCCAATGTTTCCAATGTTCCAATATTTTTACCAAATGTTCAGTTAGCCTCCTTGATTAAGTTATATAGAATAGAATATAATGCTAGACATATACAAATACAGTACAGTGAAATTGATTCTTTGCATATCCCAGCATGTTGGTAAGCTGGGGTCAGAGGTCAGGGTCAGCCATG
>JAOUQW010000034.1:29983420-29996438 GCA_028565825.1 Olivaichthys viedmensis | reverse complement strand
GAGAGAGAGAGAGAGAGAGAGAGAGAGAGAGAGAGAGAGAGAGAGAGAGAGAGAGAGAGAGAAGAGAGAGAGAGAGAGAGAGAGAGAGAAGAGAGAGAGAGAGAGAGAGAGAGGGGTGCGGAGCGGATCGGTGCCGTGGATCGCGCCTCTCCACGCACGAGGATGCTGGTGGGCAATGCCCGTGGACAGGGAGGCCGAGATTTGCCAGAAAGCGCTGGAGCTCCTTTCGGATCTCTGTTCTAAAGGGGAGGTGCAGAACGAGAACTGCTTGGATTTCATTTACTATTTCCGGGACCTGGCCAAGCCGAGGTACTCCGAGTCAGGTAAGGGTCTTTCCGAGAATCTCCTCTCTGTTTGCACTCGTTGTTTTTCACGTGCCGCAGATCGAGTCCCGCTGTGTCACGCATGCACGTGAGAGACTACCTGTGGCCGGTACGAGTGGGCTGCCATGCCCCACGGCGGCTCGAGTGAAGGATGAGCGCGCGCAAGTCTCACCGCCGGTGTCGGTGTTCATCCATCTCCTGTTAGGCGCATCTATAGGATCAAAGAGCGTGTGCATCTGAGAGCAACATCTCAGGATCAATAATAATTATAATAAAAATAATAGCATGAATACATAACGCTTTGCACGCTCATATATATATATATATACTGTATATACATGGCTCTTGCAAATTTCAATAATTGGAGAATTGGGGAAATTGATTTATCTATATCAGATGTTCTTCTGGCCACAGTCAAATCAAAGTTATCTCTTTTTTATTTTATTCAGTTATTTATTTATTTATTTTTCAAATAATGGTGCATGCTAACACCAGACAGGCCTTCACCATCTCGCCATTGGTGCACTTTTAGGAAGAAAAAAAAAAAGGTTGAATCTAAAACCCTGAAGGGTTCTTCAGTTTGTCCCCTTGGAGGAACTCGTAGAGGCTCCCTTAGCTACAGAGGGCTTTTGAAAAAGGCTTCCCAGTGGAATCCGTTCAAGAAAGCTAAAAACCCTTGACTATCCAAAAAAAAACCTGAGGAACCTTTTTTTTTTTCCCCGAGAGAGTATTCGGGTTTCATTCATGTTATCTGATATGAAGCGATTGTAACGTTTTGACACCGTAACTTTTTAATGTTCATATTAACAACACAAGTGTTGTTGCACGGTCCTTCGCTGTTTCAGGTTCCTAAGTTGGCATGATTGGGTATAGCTCTATCCTGGGATTAGTTTTTAGGACGCCGCCTGTAATAAAATATTTGCACGTTGTCTCCTCTGTGATAAAACTCTGCATGAGGGGCGTCTATAAACGAAGACGGGCGAGTTTCTAACTCGTCTTTAATGAAGCCGGATGTTTGCGTCATTGCACATTGTATTCACTGTGTTCACATTATTGGATGATGAATTTATTTATAGAACACTACAATCATGATATTGTGGCATATGTCAAAATAAAGTGAGGCAACACATGAGGCGTTACATCTGCCTGTAAAATCAGTGATGTGTATCCAGGCGGGACTAAAATGATCAGAGCAGTGGTGAGTTTGTTGAAAAACAGGCGGTCATTGGGGCTGGAATTGTCTCAGGGGAGGAGGGAGAAAAGCACCGACATTGCCGATCCGGATGGAAATAAAATCACAGAGTAGCACCTGCACATGATGCAATAATCCCGAACAACCCCATGTACATCTAATACATTCCTAATAGGGCTTATGTGGTGTGTTAGCAAGTTGAATCGCTGGAACTGAGCATAACACACACACACACACACACACGCATGGTTCCCATGGTTGGTGTTCATATGAGTGGTTTGCTTTTGCCACTCACAGAGATAGTTAGCAAGCTATCAACATGTGCGAGCGATTGAGAATTTTGGAATGGGTGTGACATGCAGGTTTGTATTCAAGGGCAGTAAATAGAGTAGTAATACAAATATCGGCTAATCAAATGTTATTAAATAAAAATCCGTTGGGCCATTTCAAGAGCCATATTTTGAAATCAAAGAGCCCACATGTGACTCCCGAGCCACTGTCTGAATACCACTGGTATAGGGTACTGGTCACTGGTATAGGGTACTGGTCACTGGTATAGGGTACGGAAATAAAGGACTGGGGGAGAACTCTTGTTTCCACATGGCCAAAGCTGATTCATAAATTGAGCTCAAATTGCTCTTCATTTCAATATCATGCAACAGATTCATGAATTAGACACTAAACAGGGTGCACACCATTTCTGGGGCTCAAATCTATGCTAATCTTTTCTATGCAACTTTAATGAATAAGGGCCATTGTAACTGGCCTATTTTACTATTTAATGCTGATCGTTTCAAATGAACACCTACAGTGCAATGTAAGTCAAGCTGGACACAACTGAGCATTGTGAAAATAAAAATAAAATCAACACGGCAGGTGTTAATTCAACCCTGGGGATTCTAATGTAATATATTGGTGCCATTTATCTTCGTACCGTGACTACCATGAGACGACCCCCTGTTCTTTTACACAGCACAACGTTTCCTGTTAACACCTCTAAAGTGTTCATGTACATCCGACTGGACACGAATGAAGCCTGAGTTCATTTAACAATCCACTTCATTCGTCATTGCGGGTGTTAATTTAATACCGTAACAGTTCTTTACCTGCAATAACAAAGCAATAGGACATTCTTCCAATCTGAAGCACACAGTATGTTACAGATTATAGCACATAAAGAAGACCAT
Source organism: Olivaichthys viedmensis (assembly GCA_028565825.1). Classification (NCBI taxonomy): domain Eukaryota; kingdom Metazoa; phylum Chordata; class Actinopteri; order Siluriformes; family Diplomystidae; genus Olivaichthys; species Olivaichthys viedmensis. The sequence continues at coordinate 29,993,736 of JAOUQW010000034.1, read as the reverse complement.
CTGGGTAAAGTTCTGTGCCCCCCTCTCCTCTTTCTCTCCCTCTTTCCTCCCTCCAATAACACTAAATGACCCATTTTATAGTGAGATCTCATGCCGCTGCTTTAAGCAGTCTTCAAAAAAAGCAGCTCAAGGCAAGTGGAGGGGTGAATATTAATACATTAGATATAATGCAAGATTTCGAATCGGATGTCATGTTATTGTGACATCAGATATGATAGCATCATTGACTTGATGGAAGTGAGCACCATTAAACCACAAAAGCCAGGTCATGGTCCACAACAAGCTCTTGTAATAGAGGAATATGTGCAGAAAGAGAGATGCAGGAATGTTAACCATGAATATCACAAATGAACAAAGCCTCAGCTTGGACGGAAGTGTGAGCGAATGCAAGAAATCTGACGTCTAAACACAAGAATGGTTAGTTTAACATTAACCGAAACACTAACATAGCTCATTTTATCTAAGTTAGCTAGCATGTTAGAGTTGGTAAAGTAGCTAATATTAACCCTTTAATGTTCTGCTCAACTATTTTTTTTTATTATTTTTTTTTTAGGTATTTTAATTTGAATTGGTAATACAAACACAAAGAGACGGTTGTGCTGTTTCACCAACACATGAATAAACAAATAGGATTTCTTCTACAAAAAGATCGTTCTACCAAGACATTTAATATAACTTACAAATATTTTGGTACTTTTATGTGTTTTATACATTTTCTATTAGAATGCATTATTATTATTTTATTTTATTTTATTTTTTCCAAAAGGTTTTATCAGGTTTAACACTGGTCTATGCGGCTAAAGCTACATTCTACACTTTTAGAAAAAAAGGTCAACTCTAGAAAACTTAAGGGGTCTTTTGACTTGTCACTTTAGGGAAACCTTTAATGGTTCTATATAGAACTCGACAACTGAGTGTGTCCCAATCAGAAAAGAAACTAGGAACCCATAACTATCCAAAGAACCCTTGAACCCTTCGTTTTTCCAACAGGGTACATAGTACACTCTTAGAAAAAAAAAGATCAAATCTAGAACCCTTGAGAGTTCTTTGGCTTGTTCCTCTGGGATAACTCTTAAACCCTGCATTAGAGTGTTTTTTCTTATCAGAAAGGGTTCCAAGTAAAAGGCAAAGAACCCTTAACCATCCAAATAACCCTTGAGGAACCAAGCAATTTGGTGACCAACATAGCCACAGTTCACCCAAACCAACTCATATTAAAAGTCATGGAAGACTAAAGCTGCTTAAATGATATGCACTATATACCTTATATTATACTCTATGTACTTGAGCATGTAGTACCTGATTTTTGTAGGGCAGTGACGTCTCAAATTGAAAATTTTTGCAATAGACGGAAATGACAAATTACTGTGTGGTACCTCATGTCATTGACCTAGCAGAACAGGCTCCACAGGAACCATCGCTGAACAATCCAAAAATGTTCAGGTCTAAATTATTTGCTCCGAAATTGCGTCCACTGTGTATCATGTGGGTATGTGGGTATCAAGTGTTTAGTCCGTTTGAATCGAACCCTGGTGTGTTTTCCCCCTTGGTGCGGTTCATTTGGGCAGGTGAAAGCGATTCAACTCTGAATCAACCCAACTGCAGGAAGTGAACCAAACATGCCGTGTATTTTGGGCTGCTGGCAGCATTTATTTTTTAGATACGAGCTGCTAAACTGACCCACTGAGCCAAAGAACAGAGCTGAAGTGCTGCAGAAATGCGATGTGTTCTGGATATCTGGACCGAAAAACACCCCAAAAAAGCTGGATGCTGGATACTGTACACAAAATGTTTTAAACTAGTTACTTATATTATTATCCGACTGACTTATATTATAAAGTTTTTTTTTTTCTTCTGTCGTTGTGTTTTTGACCAATGAATAGAATAGTTTTACGAGCACGTTTTCAGCCCCGCCCCCTCCCACACAACTCTCAGCCAATGTTCTTTGTGTTTTGGTTTGTTTCATTATGTGCAGTGTGAAACCAAACCACACCAAACAGCAAACGAAGCAAAAGTATTGATTTCGTTCTGATTCGGACTCGGCAAACGGACGGATGGGTTTGAGAGTGACCTAAATCTCTCTGGGCTTTCCAAGGTAAACATTCTACTCACAATAAAAGGGAAGTTTGCGAAATAAGCCATTTGAGCCGTAGCCTAATTTTAGATGGAGGGGTGGGGTTCGCGATCGTAGCTTTTCTTTTTATATGAAACCATCAGTTATATGAAATCGAACAAAATGGCTAATTGGAATTTCTGATTACTTTGCATGAGATCATGTTGTTGTCCATTATTATGGAACATTAGATTTCAGGATTCATAAAACCAGAAGTCCCTCTTTAATAGTAATTCTACAGGCCTTCTCAGGCTGGGATTCCTGCAGAGGCGTGATTGCATGCCATCTATGCAATGCCTGGAGATGCTCGCTGTTCCACCACTCAGCATGCGGTACATCAGGCTTTACTACTCTCACTCTCTCTCTCTCTCTCTCTCTCACTCTCTCTCAGAGACCAACCCACTCACTCCCACTTACACACAGCTCCCACAGTCGTACACTCCCTGGTTGAATTAACAGCTGTTCACGTCGGTAGTGTCGACTCCAGAAAACCCAGCGTTTCCTCTTGAGGAGTTGCCTTTGCTTTAGTAAATAGTCATAGTTGAGGCATTTAATCTGTTTTTAGTGTGAATTACATAATCCAAACAATGGGGGAAGAACAGTAATACATTGGCGTTACTAATACCACTCTGGATGACAGATGGAGAACAGATTTTTTTCTGAGTGTCTGTCAGCAGTAGTAGTAGATAGTATATTAAATTAATTCTATTTTCTTTTTACCTATACACAACTACACACATGCACAAGACGCAATTTGTGTATATTTTCTCACCCTGTATTCTCAGTGTCATAACTCAGACCTAAAACACATACCAGAATTTCTCTCCATCTCTTATTCTGGTGTCACCCAGAAGAGGACGGGTTCCCTTTTGAGTGGTTCCTCTCGAGGTTTTTTCCTTGCCACCGTCGCCTCTGGCTTCTTTATTAGGGATCTAGATCTACATCTGGATTTCTGTAAAGCTGCTTTGTGGCAATGTCTACTGTTAAAAGCGCTAAAGAAATAAAGATCCCCAATGCCCAATGATCCCCAAGCATGTAAGGGGATTTTGTTGTGTATATTGTTATAATGTTGGCTTTATTGCTAATAATTAAGCCATTTATATAAGCTTAGGTAAGCTTAAGAAAAAAAATAAAAATCATTGTCACACATTGTGTTAAAAACAAATTGAAAATGATTAGATTATACTGTTTGTTTTTCCTTATTTTGTATATGTTAATTGTTCTTAGGAATAAAAGCTCACACATTACTGAATAAAACTCTTCACCTATATGCTTTAGATGCTTATTGCCGTGAAAATTTAATTTGTTGGTAATTAAGTTTTGTCCCACTGTGTTGCCTTAAACAGCATCACTTTACAATTGTATCTTATGGTGTGCAAGTCTCTGTGTTTTTAACACTGAATTTCTGTTTTGAACACCAATGTGTTATCGCATTCATAAGTAGGCTACATAGAAATAAGGCTGCAGACAATTGGCGAGCACTTTTGCCAAACGGCCTATTTGTGATGGCAACCCTTGATGCTCCATTCATTCGAGTTAAATTAGCATAATTCGACTCGTTTATAGCCATAATATAGCATCAACATATTGTTAGCTTGTTTAAATAAAGAAACATAAAATGTTCTAGAAGATAAACAGGCAGTTTGCCTGGCTTTTCATCCAACAAATCTTATAGTGACTTTCCCACATTGTGGTGATTTCACTGTGGCATTAAAGTGCATGCTGTAGACTGATTCAGATTAGATTTAGTTCGTCTGGATATGCTCATGGTAAAGTACTACTATGGTAAAGTAAAAAAAAACATTGTAGTAGAAGCGCATCCAGTGGGTACTGTGGTGTGTAATGTGAGTAATTGCCTGTTTAATTGCTGTTTTCACATTCTCACACATGCTCACATTGCCTCGGTTAACGGCACCTCTGGGTCTATCACGATGAGACGATTGATTAAACCCGTACCACAGGCCACATGACCAACTTGCTGTTTTAGTGGGATTCCGAAAACTCGACTTCACAGCCGTTTATACAGTGGCTCCATCCTGTGAAGTGATAATCAATGTGGAGGGAGTTAGAGAACAAGTACAATCTGCTCAAACTGTGGCCCAGTGACTAAATTTGATAAAGGAAATTGTTTAAAATATTACATTTTAAACAATTTCCTTTATCAAATTTAGTCACTATGACTTGCATATCAACATTTTCACAATTATGGATGACACTAACATACATTTATGCATCTGACTGTCAACATTTTTTATTATTAGTTCTTGTAAGGCTGAGTAACTGCCTGCAGACTTAAGTGAAATGTTTGTCTCACTTCCTGTCAGAGAAGAGAAACGGGACGGTTGTAAAAGGAAAAAACTGCATGCTGCACAACACTATAAACTTGCTTGGGTTTTATTTAGTCCAATACATCTAATAGTGCCTTCCCTATATCATGCTATTAAAATGTATGATACAACAGAGTAATGTTATGTGACCATTGGTTCACTTTTATTTTATTTTATTTTATTTGTATTTATTTTATTTTATTATTTTATTTTTTTGTATTGATCTAAATTTATTCGATTTTATTTTATTTTAATGTATTAATTTATGTGTGTTTAGTTTTTTAATGATCATTATCGCTGTAAAGCACACAGATTGAATGAAGGGACAGCATGGCATGGAAACGCATGATTTATGTGGCCATTGGTCCATTTTTCTTTTTCTTTTTTTTTACGGTAATTATTGTTGCAAGCGCAAGGACAAAAAGTTTACCCAAAAAAAAGTTTGTTTGTACTAGGTAACATTTGGATTCAAGGCTGCATTAAAGCTCTGAATGTTTCTAAAATCATCCAGATATGTGAGTGCATTTGCTAATGCTTTGGTGTTACTTGGAGCATGTTGGAGGTGACGGAGGCAGATTATTCACGGAGTTTGTCGTGACTTCTCACTTCTCCTCAGCACTCCCTCTGTGACTCTGTGCATGTGAGAAATGGTTGGAGTCATGTGCATGCTTTGAAACTTAGGATTTCTCTCATGTACAATCGTCAGAAGCTTTTGCTTTGGTGGCTTTACATGTCTCTAAATACGGAACCTTACACCTTGCAGATGGAGACAAATATCAAGAAAGGGGGATAATTTGGACAGTGAACATGAATAGTGTTCATTCAGTTCCTAATTTTATATCGTATTTACATCATTGTGAGTGGGGAAAAAAATAACCCCAAATACCACATGCTTCTTTCTCGTTTCCTCAACTTCAATTATTCCGGCAAAAAGAATGATAAGGCAAACCACTGGGACGCAGGGCAAAGATAAGGCAGAGTGCGCACAATTACACCAATCTTTAATTAAGCATGCCACCATTTCCAAGTTAAGGAAGAGAGGGTTTCCTTCTGCACGACTGGGAACTAATTAATATCCTGCATCCAATTAAAGCTTGGAGCTTTTTTGTTTTAGAGTCAGCGCTAGTTAAGACTTATCAGTATCAAGCTAAGATGGCAAATGGTAAAAAAAGCCATGAGACACAAACCAGGAGAACCATGTACTCATAGGGGGTGATGCTGTACTCATATTAATATAAGGTTGCAAGAAAAAAGGGACAGATTTATCTTTTGGTATGCTTCAGCTTTTAAAAAAAGAGAGTCATGATTATCCATATAAGCATTCTCCAAATTGGAAAGAAATGCCATGACTAATTAAGATATAATGATAATATCAGATCAATCAGATAATCAGGTACATAAAGAAAAATTTAAAAAATGAAAGCTTTCTCTGTAGCATTGCACCAGTGCTATTCTTAGTTCCTGTCACACCATCCCTTGCACTTGCATAATTACAATCAGTCCAGCTCAGTGAAGTTTTTTCTGGTTTATTTCTCCTCTTGGTGCTATATACACATCACCAATTCTCAACACCAAAACTCCTTCTGTCCCTGTCTCTGACACTGTAGATGTCTCAGTGAGCCTGCTGTCCTTGGTGGTGACCGCCTGTGGACTTGCCCTGTTCGGCGTCTCGCTCTTTGTCTCCTGGAACCTGTGCTGGATCCCATGGCGCGAGCGTGGCCCCTCTCCTGGCAGCAAAGAGGGGCAAACAGAGCACCCTCATCCACCTCCTCCACCCCTTCAACCACAGCAAATTTACACAGAAGTGGATGCCACTCTCGACCGCCGGACCCATCCCCGAGGTTCTGTGGTTAAGGAGACGACTGTGCCACCGACGCCGGTCTCACCGCCAGTGCCAGGGTCTCCTCCATCCGTCCCGGTGCCCGAGGCCTCTCTGAAAATCAGCCACACTTCACCTGACATTCCCCTAGAGGCAGAGTCCAAGGCTCGGGAGAACGGCGTATATGGCAGCGGTCGCATGCAGAGGCAGATCACGGATCCATCCTTGACATGTGTTCGGTCAGTCAAGTTCAATAGAGTGTGAAGAAGTAATTATTCCTCAGTATACTCTTTGAAAAAAGGGTTGCTCAAGGGTTCTTTAGATAGCTAACAGTTTTTAGCTTCCTAAAAAGGTTCTACTAAAGGTTTCACTTTTAGTAAAAGAAATAAAAACCTTCTGTTGTAGGATTCTTTTAAGGGTTTCCGCATAGGGACAAGCTCTAGAGCACATTAGGGTTCTAGATTGAATCTTTTAAAGCTCCTTCTAATTGTCTACATGTACAGTAGGGTCCAAAAGTCTGAACTCTTTGAAAAAAGGATTACTTATGAGCTGTTTGGATAGTTAGGGAAACACTATGTTTTAGGTTTTATGTAGTAGTAGTAGTTTTCTAGAACCCTAAAGAACCTTTCGTTTCATGATTCTTTAGCCATTTTTTAATTGTTAGCACAATAAAATAATAATAATTTTCCTCCACACAATGGTAACATTTATGGTGGGAATTTTTTTAGTTCTCTGTGATCAACAAACATGCTCCATCAATCAAAAGGTTCTTTAGAAAACCAAAAATGGTTAATCTAGGTCATCATTCTAAAGAACATTTTTTTTAGTATAGAGTATAGATGGGACCTTTGTGTACACTTTTAGAGAAAATAAGTCCTTAAGAGTTATTTGAATGGTTAATGGTTTTAGCTGTCTAAAGGATTTCTTTTTGTAACCTTTTCTGAATGGTAAACCATCTGTTGTAGGGTTCTACATAGACCCTTTATAGTTTCACCCAGAAGGACAAACCGTAATGATTGAATAAATGAAATACTGTATATGACATCACAGCAAATTGATGTATGAACAGGATCTTCCAATATATATCACTTGCTGGCAAAATTATTTCATTTAAGACATTATCAATTGAGCAGGTTTTTATTTTAGTTTTTTGTTACCTGATACAACAAAGCCAGTCCACTTAGTAGTGGCTTCAGATTTTTGGACTAATGCACGGTTTATTCCTTCGACATAGTGTCTAAAAATGTTCTTACAGTAATTGACAGCTGTCGGAATTTAGATGCAGGGCACTTCATAGACTTTGTAACTCACTCACATTTAGAAAACTGAAGATTCTCCACAAGGAGAAACCATTAAAACTCAAGTAGCATTTACTTTTGTGCATCATTGTAAAGGAGGACACTGGGATGAACCCATACCATGCATGTATATTTGCAGTCTACAAATATTCAATTAAACTATCCCAACATTTAACCCAAACCTGTGTACTTCAGTAAGGTTGTGGAGATTACCACAGGCACGAGGGGTGATATGTAACAGCAGTGCTTTGCATCATTGACAAGTGTCTCCTGGTTCTTAAAGCATTCATGCACTGCAAAAATATATTTGATCAAGTCATCTATCCATGCAGCCAACCCTCCATGTTTCCCCCAAAGATTATAGTGCTGATGCTCATTAGGTTTGTCTTTTGTCTTATGTTTCTAGGCCAAGCTCCATTCGACGTCACATGAACCAGTCCAATCCTGACTTCATGGTAGCTCAGTTTCAGAGGCAAGACTCTCTGACGGGGATGAGTCTTGGCCGGCTCAAACCGGAGCTGTACAAGCAGCGCTCATTAGACAGCGAGGAGAACCGCAGTGGTCGAGGGGGAACCTGTGGCCGCCTCCATTTCATCCTCAAATACGACTGCGACCTGGAGCAGCTCATAGTCAAGATCCACCGTGCCCAAGATCTTCCTGCCAAGGACTTTTCTGGCACCTCAGATCCCTACGTTAAGATCTACCTTCTTCCTGACCGCAAGACCAAGCACCAGACCAAGGTGCATCGAAAGACTCTGAACCCCGTGTTCGATGAGGTCTTCCTCTTCCCTGTGGCATATTCTGAACTTCCCACACGGAAGCTTCACTTCACGGTTTACGATTTTGACCGTTTTTCACGTCACGACATCATCGGACAAGTGGTGGTGGACAACTTCTTGGACCTGGTGGACTTTCCACGGGAGACCAAGCTGTCCAGGGACATTCATTATGTGTCCTCGGTAAGTAGTCCTCTACTTACGGCACCCCTTTCTCAGCAAAAGCCACTTTTTATACTCTGAACAAATGAGCAAATTACCACGATCCTCAAGATTGACAGAAGCAGCATTTTTGCAGCATCTTCAAATTTGGTAGTGGACAGTTTCATTTTCCCATATAGCTCTCTGGAATTAACACAATGTCCTGCAGATTCTAGTATAGATGCACACTACAGTCTTGGTTTCACAAGGGTTTTTTGGATAAGGGTTCTAAGCTTCCTAAGGGAGTTTTACTTGGAACCCTCTCTAAATGGGAAATCTCTTTAGTAATGTAGTGCAAATACTGACAGAAAAATTATTATTATACTGATGCCAGAAGGCCTTTTGAAATTTATTTCGCAAACCTACAGTATGTGCAATTAAATTTACTTTAAATAAACACAAATTCATTTCAACTTAATTAATGCTAGCATAGCCAATATATAGAAAGGCTATAAAATGCTGACCTGTGCCTCAGGATGAGAGATAGAAAATTGTCCTAATCGGCTTTTATTGCTTCACTCACTTTTCCCATTCAGGGAATAAATGAGTGAATGATTTCAGGCATGGCTAAAGCCTTGTGCATTTCCTTCTGAAATCATATAGCGGACCCTTAACCTCATATATAAAAGCTGCTTTTAGAGTGGAGCTTTGTTCAATATGTCAGGGATAATATTTTAGCATTAGTTTCGACTGGAATCGATTTTACTCAATGCCAGTAGCAATATGGCTCTTTGGTCTAAATTCAATACAAATATGGATTTGTTTCCATTCTTCGGCATCACATGATGTTTCTGTTTGGTGTAATAAGAATACATTATAAATCTGTATAATTCAGTAAAGAGGGACACCTGATGATTGTCTGGTGGTAAAAGGGTTAATCATTGCACATCATGACACATGTGAAATGTTACACAAGTTTCCATTCTCACTCTGCTCCTATTTCCCATTGATTAACCATAACACAAAGCATGTTGTTTATTTTTGCGCATTTTATTTTATGCCATTTTATTCCATTTAATGCATACTTATAACCATCTCCCTCGTTCTCTTTCCGTCCTCCTCCTCCTCCTCAATTCTCCTCCTCCCTCTTCTATAGAACTCTGTTTTTTGAATCCCATTTTCTCATTCTTGGAGCTTTTATGGGCTTCGCTTTATCAGTCTCTCAACCGTCCATTATCGTTTTTTTCTCGCTCTCATTTTGCTCTTTATCCTTGTAGGTGTTCTCCATCTTCTGAGCTGAATGGGTTGGCTCTCCCACTAAGATATAAGCATTTGTGTAGGGTAGATAAGGGTGGGAGTGGGGAGACGGTGGCTGCCATCGTGGAAAAAAAATGATTATTGCCTATCTCTTTACCACTTGGCTGAGTTTTCCACCAAACTGGGTTCCATGGATAAGGCCTCTGTTTTTACTGGGTACACAAACCAAATTCTAGATGGTTACTGCATTTATGCAGGTTGAACAATGATATTTATGAAATAGCTGTTATAACGGAGGGTTAGGGACCTTCATGATGCTAACTCATAAGAGCAGGCAAAAGATCTACCGTTCAGACCTTTATTCCGCTTCCATTCTATATTTATTCCATTTCACATTCAATCCAATTCCAGCTGTGTACAATTAGGGCGGTAAATGTGGGGAAGTAGAATGTACAGTGGGGTCCAAAAGTCTGAGACCACATTGAAAATCCACCACCATGTTTCACTGTTCCTGAGAAGTGCTTTAGAGACGCTACTCGTCCTTTGAGACCACTACTAGCTAGCCTTCTTTTGACACGACTTTTG
>JAOUQW010000034.1:29965137-29977870 GCA_028565825.1 Olivaichthys viedmensis | reverse complement strand
ACACACACACACACACACACACACACACACACACACGCACACACACACACACACACACACACACACACACACACACAGCATGTTTCTGCATTATTATTCAAGTGCTCAGGCAACATACGATAATTCATTTCCCCTAGCATTATTCTGTTGGATGTGTGATCCGATGCATTAGCAGTGCTGATGACATTTCCCCAACGGACGTGCTAATCAGACTAACTGCTCCGAGCCGTCCTGATGAGGACACATGAGGGTTTTTAAACACTCACTAGGCCACTCGTCCTCTTTATAATGCAGCTCCTGAGTTCAGTGCTCCACTGTTTCCATCGTGATCGTCATCCCCAGACCATGGTCGTGCTACAAACCTAGTTGCATTGCACGAAACGTTCTTAAAAAAAAAAAAAAACATCTTCGGGGGTGAAGGTTTAAATTCTGCTTTGTAACATGTTGCACTAGCAGCAGCGGCTGTGTGGCATAGATAAGAGCCCATAGACGATGTTGTGTAGCCCTATCTCACTGCTTGCTTCAACAGCACGCCGATACACTGCACATAAAATTAGGGTCTCGACCCTGTGGTAAACGAGGAAGTTCCAAACTTACCGAGGGACACAGTACTGCACAATGTAACGTTTTCTCTATTACAAGACAATAAAGAATGAATCAACTCTTAAATGATTAGCGGAGTGTTTTAATGCTAAACTCTACACTGCTCTGTAACAGCTGTAACTGTATTATAACTACCAGAATTAAAAAAGAAAAGAAATAATAATAATAATAATAATAATAAATCTGAAATATGCTAGAACCCTACATGACGCTGAGAAACTAGTGCGTGCTTTCATAACCTCTAGATTGGACTATTGTAATGTGTTGCTGGCTGGCGGCCCTGCTGTCTCTTTAAGGAAGCTTCAGCTAGTTCAGAATGCAGCAGCCCGCGTCCTTACCAGGAAAAGAAAGTCTGAGCACATTACCCCGGTTCTATTCAAGCTACACTGGCGGCCTATTAAGTTCCACATAGACTACGAAGTCCTGCTTATGACATTTAAAGCTCTAAACGGTTTTAGCTCCGGCGTATCTTGCTGGTTTTCTGAAGCAGCACAGCCCATCCTTCACTCAGCTGAGGCAGGTCTACTGTTAATCCCGAGCATCACTCACAGCCGGTGGAACATGTTTTTCTTGTATCACCCCTAAACTCTGGAACAGTGCTCCAGAGAACGTTTGGAACGCTCTATAACTCTATAGGTGTTTTAAAATCCAGATTAAATACATACATGTTTAATTTTGCTTATTCATAACTATTGGGTCTTTTATCTTGTTAAATAGATTTTTCATGATTCATAGTACTAACAATATATTTATAGTCAATTCATTAGTGATTCTACATTGGTTCTTTAAAGTGCTTTATCATAAATACTTTGTTTTGACTCTCTGGTATTTTATATGTAAAGCACGTTGAGATTTTGAATGAAAACTTTACCAATTTATGACGTCAAAATTATCATAATAGTGCGCACAGTCGACTTGTGTCAGACGGTTGCCCTTTTCGCGGTTTGCTTTGTATGTTTTGACTTCAGAACCTGCTGACCTTTTCCTCTCACGATTAGTGGCAGATGTGTCATGTCCTGCTGAGAGCGACCTGAGATCAACAGCAGGGAAGTGGTTTCTAATCGCACCATATTTTCCCCCCCAGTCTTTACCTCCCTGCTATGTAATTGTCTTGAGGGAACGTTACGATATAATCAGTCAATGTCAGAAAAGGATCAGCTGCCTGGCTTAAATGTGCAACCAGAAGAAGAACGTCTATAACTGCACACAATATTTTTTTTTTTTATTCTCCTTCTCGAGGGTGAGTTTTCTAACAGCATGATAATATGAAAATCATATCAAATCTGAATATCTGAGAATGACTGTCTTTCATCACACTACCTATCAGTTAGGCTTCATCTAAGACATTGGGCCATCATAATACATTCATAAGCATTGTATTAAGACTTATGGCAAAACATGTGACATTACATGAAAGAGAGAAGAGGCTACAATTTTCATTATGGGTTGACTGTTCATGACTATTGTATGTATAATTTTTGGCAACACTTTATTTGAAGAGCACCTACATTGAGCCTTTATAACACATTCAAAAGGATTGCATAAATCTTTCGTAAAGCAGTGTAAGGCCGCGTTCACAAGGACTTTTTGGTAACCATCAAAAAAAGCATTGATATGGGTTGCTGGTTTGACATAGGCGTGTTTGTGGGTGGAGATTTATTTTATTTTTTCGCGTAAGCGGGAATCTCGTGACTGGGAAACACAACATGGATCCCCCGTAGGTGAAAGCTGCACGCCATTGCTGTTCTCCTTCATAGAAGAAAGTGAAGAAGCGTGTGAAGAATGAAGAATGCAAGCTGACAACCGTGATTAGTTTCTCCTCCATTTTCCTCCACACCGACATGAATGACTGAGGCCCTGCCCAGACTTGTCTCCTATTGGATGACGCATATACACATCAGCATGCGTTCCGTTCAAAGTTCAACTCTGGTGAACTTTAACGAACAACGCAACGTGATTTTTTAAGCATCGGCATACGTTGCTGTCAGTCAATGCATCGTTCTCATTGAAATCAATGGTAGTGGTGCGATTTTTGACGGATACCAAACAGTCCTTGTGAACGCGACTTAAGGCTTATGCAAGGCTTATGTTAAAACTCGTGAGGTGACATGAGATGTTATGTGGTACGCGACTTTGTCTTTAAATGAAAGAGAACCCTTCATTTTCATTATGGTTAGACTGTTGTACCTGCAATTTTGATCCTTATCTTGCAAGTTATTGGTTTGTTATTGCTAACAGCACATTCATAAAGCTTTAAAACGCATCCTATGAAGTTTCCATTGGCAGCCTTACCTTCTGGGAAGTGTATTTACTTTATCAACCTCATATATGTGCATGGAATTTGATGTTTGCATAAAAAAGTATGAAGCACCATTCTAACACAACTTCACTTATTTAATAGCTGAATAAATGGGAATGGATACTTCATAGATGTCTCAAAGCTTCATGGATGTGTTGTTGGTAAAGCAAACTAATCACAGATACAATTTTGAACAGTTGCCATATAATAATAACTGAGATCTTCGCTCTTCTCTCTTTCATGTAAAGACAAAGTCACACTACATAAAACCTCCATTGTCAGCTCACAAGTCTTGAGTCTGGACACAAGCCATTTAGAAATCCTTCATTATAGAGCAACGCAATGCTCATGAAAGTGTCATGAAAGCCCAATGTAGGTCCCCTTTAAATAACGTGTTACCGCTTAGGGTAGTGTCTTAGCAATGCTTTGTGAAACTCTGCCCACTGCATTTGTCATAGGTGATAGATTCCAGTCCAGTCTATTCTTAATTAAGCTCAACATATCACGTTCGCAGTGCAAAGAGCTTTTCATTGTGAATCGAGGATGAATAAGTGCAAGAAAACCTCGGTGGGAGTTTGCAGGCGAGGTATTTTGAGAGCAAGTGTTAATGTGACTGTTAGGTTCAAAAATGGAAAGTGGTGGTGAAGTGCTAGTGGAGAAGTGAGGTGTAAAAATCTACCCCAAGAAACTGAGTGGGTCAAGTTTCTTGTTCATTCTCGTCACTTTTTTAGTAGAATTTCAGGGAAAAGTTAACTTTTTTTTGCATATGACGTGTAAAATGATAAATACAATGAACTAAAGGCTGTATTCAGGGTTGCGTTAATTGCATGTAGTGAGGAGTTAGTACTCACATCTGTGTTTAGACCTCTGGATTAACTATAGACTTAAGTACTGCTCGGACAGGGGCGGAGTTTGCCAAAAGCAGAGGCGTGTCTCAGTTATATGCTATTCTGACTTTGAGCTTAAGTGCTTTTTGTCTTGTGGAATATTTACATTTGCAAGAAGGTGTATTAAAGTCCAGCGCCTCTGTCTGACTGTTTGTTATAAACCACAATATTTCACCTTGACATTCATGCTTTAGGAAATGTAAATACACACAAAAATTATGAAAGTCAATATTGCCATTTAAATATGTAAATATGGCATTTTGAAATAATAAAAAAAAACCTCCCAACAGCAGCCACAGTGTTTTTCTCCCTTGCTAAGCATCACGCTTTCTGCTGCTGTCGCTGCCAGACAGTAGTCCTGAGTGTCACTGCGGATTTCGATGCTGAGATTTCGAGTTCATCGGGTGAAAAATTAGGCTTTTATTTATTTATAAATAAAATAAATATTTTTTTCGTTTGGCCTGTTTCTCCATTATTATTAGCATCTGCTGAGGTATCAAAGTGCTAATGTATGGGCTGGCAGCCAACTAATGTGGGTGGATTCCAGATTGCTAACCTAAGACAAACTAGCAGAGACGGTAAATTAATGTGATCATCACAACTATGACTATAAGGCTATAAGTACTTGTTTTAAAGAGGGTGATCTACAAGTGATTGAAAAAACTCTTGCCTCGAGAGCGCTACTCAAAAAACTAAAATCTGGCAACCTCGAAGGTGTGAACGTCATGCAGGTAATTTCAATAATCGCAATGCGCAGCCCAAAAGAATTAACAATAGCACCACTCTGAATATGGACAACTTTCCCCACATATCTGTTGACATATATTTTTATAACTTAAGTGTCCAAGTCTTAATACAGCCCTAAAATTGTATCCTGTTGCAATATGATTTAAACCAACAAACAAAAATACATGGGCAAGTATTGGCAAGTTGCAAGTTAAGCCCTGGAGGAGTGTTTTTATTAATATAGTGTGAGAAAAGGCGGAAGCCATGTGGTTTGGGAGATCAGGCTTCCTCGGGGGGAATCAGAGTGGAAAGAACAGAGAGACGAGAATTAATGCACGGGTTAGAACATCTGTAGCACATCCGTTGACTCTCTGTTCTTCTCCCGCGAGCAGCGTTTTTATCCCTCCCTCCATTACCTGCCAGTCAAAAGGTTTGAGGTGATCAGTGACATCCAGCCGTGAATAAACGAGCCTTGTCCTGTTTTCAGTGCCATTATTTTTATTTTGGGTACTGTCTATAGTGCTGGCTTGGCGGTGTTTGGGTCTGGTGGTACCCTTGTACAAGTCCTGGCTTCACACAATACATTTATATATTTTTTTAATTCAGTATATGATTTTATCCAAAATAATCTACCAGTAAGAGGAGGGGAACCAATCAGATTTCCAGAGTTCATGTTTCTGATTTTTATCATCATACTACGTGTAGTAAGTATCATTTCGCTGAAAGAAAGTCTGTTTTCTGAAAGACCAACTCAACACAATGATGTCCTCAGGACGTCCTCTGAATGTCCTCCAAAGTTACATGGACGTTCTTTCCAACGTCCTCAGAACGTTCCATGAACATATTCCTGTTATTTTAGAAGCGTTTGCAGTACATAACACCAACACAGGAACAAATATGTACGTTATTGAATGTCCTCTCAGTATAGTAACTGCATCATTTCAAAACATATATAAGGCCTGTCTGTAAAATTCATATTGTTCATATATATGTATATCCTGGGGCATTTTGCTGGAGTGGTTTGGGTCCACTTGTCCCCTTAGAGGGAAGGGTCACTGTAAATCAATACAACGTTCTTCTGACTGATCACCTTTATCCTATGATGAAACATCTTTATCCTGATGGGCGTGGTCTCTTCCAGGATGACAAACCCCCCCATCCACAGGCCACGAGGGATCACTGAATAGTTTGATAAATTATGTAAATCATATGCTATGGTCTTCACAGTCATCAGATTCTCAACCCAATTGAACACCTGTGGGAGATTTTGGAGTGACGTGTTAGACAGCGGCTCTCCACCACCACCACCATCATCATCATCAAAACACCAACTGAGGGAATATCTTTAGGAAGAACGGTTCTCCATCAGTTCCTCTAGTACAGTTCCAGAGACTTGTAGAATCTACGCCAAGGAGCATTGAAGCTGTTCTGGTGGCTCGTGGTGACCGAAAAACCTTACTAACACATTTTATGTTGGTTCTTCCTTTTATTGGTCACTCGTCAATATTATAATTCTCTTAAAAGAATTATAAGGATATATGACTAAATACAAAGCAGCATATGAGAGAAATAAAATGAGAAAAAATGGAGATATTAGGAATAGTGCATCAGTGCTAGTGTTGGCACTGACTCATCGATGAGTTACATACATGTTTTAAATACTTGTCCGATTTAACAATGAAAATCAGCCATCTGGCTGGTGGTGTGATGGTTTTGGTCCATCGTCTGAGTGGGATTTTCTAATGATGATGATGATGAATTGTTTTAGCAGTTGTTCGTGGTTATTTGTGCACAGTTGTTAAAAGGCAATGTTTTTTATTTAAAGGCAGTTGCGGATTAAGGGTCTGTAATGTATGATGTCCACACTGTGATTTATTTAATTTTCTATATTTTTTAAGCAGCAAACTGAAGGTCTAGATCTTAAAGGTCTTGCTCAGGGGTCCAGCAGTGGCTCTCTGACAGTCCTGTGATTTAAACTAACAGAGTTTAGAACGGAACCTTAATCACTGATCATTGCATTTATATTTCTCTTTTTTTATCTTTCACAGGACAATGTGGATCTGGGCGATCTAATGTTTTCGCTCTGTTACTTGCCCACTGCTGGTCGACTGACTATTACAGTGATAAAGGCACGCAACCTGAAGGCCATGGACATCACTGGAGCTTCAGGTACGACCACACAGTTAGGATTTATTTTATCTAAATCTGTGTAAGAGGACATTGCTGGCAAAATTTTACTAGCATGGACTGTGGATTCCAAAATGATAGAGTGAGCATCATATTGAACACTCTCTCTACCAGCTAAAATGATCTTAATTTTACAAAAACTGAGCCTTGGTCTGTTTTTTTAGAAAGAATCTGTGAGAATAGACATTTCATAGAATGTATTGCAAATAGAATTCAAACCTATTTAAATGTATTGTGAACTGAGTGTTGCATTTATAAACGTTGGAATATGTTTAAAAATAATAAGTTGCTTTTTTAAATTTTTTTATATGAACATAGATTTCTTTGTCAAATTTGTTAAAAAAAACCTTTTCCACAGAGATAAAGATGCTACCCAAAAGAATAGAGTATATCACAATCCTTTATACATATTAATATGTTATGGAAGAACTCTAATACAGTAAGAGATGCCTTTGAATTCAAAACTAATTGACTATAGCATCAAATTAAACAGAAATTTTCAAACATGAATACAGCTAGAAAGCCTTATTTTTATAACGCAACGAGGACATTATCTTTATTACTCAATGGTGTACACAAGGAAACATGGACATTTTCTTTTTTTTCCCCCACTGTAACTTCTCGCTCTAATTTTCCAGACCCATACGTGAAAGTCTCTCTCATGTGTGAGGGCCGGAGATTAAAGAAGAGGAAGACCTCCACCAAAAGGAACACCCTGAACCCTGTTTATAATGAGGCTATAGTGTTCGACGTCCCACCGGAGAGCATCGATCAGATTAGCCTTTTGATAGCTGTGATGGACTACGATCGGTGAGCCACAACCCCTATTATTCTGTATTACAGATAATATGTCTACAAAACTCTGAGGGCCAGATGTAATAAACTAAGTGATTTAATAAAGTTTGGGGAATTAGTGGCTTTGTGCGTAATTTTCTCCGCCTTCCAAAACTCGGTGCATTAGCAGCACGCAAGTTGCTTGTAGCAGTATAGTCTGTGTTGCCAGTTTTCCTGCAAAGTTGGGCTACTTTTGAAGTGCAGGCGTGGGTTGATTATTTTTTTGATACCGGAATGAAGATTTGCCATTTTGCATTAATTAAATCTATATATTAAAACATGCAATAGCGGCTATGCAAGGTGGTTCGCTGTCACTTGCGCCCTTCTTCATCAAGTTCTCAACATTAGCTCTGTATGTTACTGTACAAATGTATTTGTGTCAATAAATGTGTCCACTTGTTCTCATTATTGATATTATTTATTTATGACAAGATATGTAGTATAATAATACGAGACCATTTTAACACCTTGATGAAATAACTATTCAGACAAACTACCGGTTTTAATATTGCTCGTCCATTGGGATGCTTTTTTGTCACGCAGTTCTGGCAGCCCTGGTCATCGCGCATACATCACAAACACATACACCAATTTCCTCACATCTAACAGAAATGGAACACACTAAACAGGACTTTTTGGACATTTCCTAGTTCTGATATGAGAGTCATAATTTAATAAGAACCTCATTTATTAACACATTTATCTCGTTGTTACTGAACGGGCATTTGAGAAAAGCCTCCTGGGTGAAGCTCCCTCATGAAGCTGGTTGAGAAGATGGTGAGAGTGTGCAGAGCTTCATCAGGAACACTGTTAAGCATTTCAAAAAGAAAATAATTTAGATTTGTTGAACACTTTTCTTGGTCACTGCATAATTGCAGATGTGTTATTTCATAGTGTTAATGTGTTCATTATTATTCTACACTAATAGAAAATATTACAATTGAAGAAAACCCTTCTATGTGTAGGGATGTCCAAACTTTTGACTGGTAGTGTATTTCTTTACACCCACCCAAGAAACCTGCAGTAAAGAGTGTTTGCTCATTTCACAGTGTAGGTCACAACGAGGTCATAGGTGTGTCCCGGGTGGGTAATGATGCTGAGAGTTTGGGCAGAGACCACTGGAGTGAGATGCTCACGTACCCTCGTAAACCCATCGCTCGCTGGCACCCTCTGATTGAGGTAAGCACGTGTTGTGGACCAAAGTTACAAATTATACATTTGTCTAAAATTAAAGTCAACTAACTTTCAAATGACTGTAACTAACCCTAAAGATCCACTAATGCCAGCTGTAATGCATGAGTGTTTACATGACTTGATCTTTGAGGGCTCGTTGGCTTACACAAAATATTGTGTAAGGACTAGACATGAGAAAACAGGCCGCAGCAGAGCAATGACTGAAAGGTGGGGGTCAAAACTAATAGAAATAAGAAATAAAGGAATAAACAGAAACTGTTCAGAAAGGTACATGCCAAAGTGAGAGAAACTTTGCAATCACTATATGACTCATTCCACAAATATCCCTTTTTTTTCTATAACAATCACTTCCAGAATTATTGGCAGCCTGCATGACCATGAGTAAAAAAAAATAATATATGAAATGAATAATACTTTGATATTTTAAAACTAAACATATTGAGATGCTGTATAGTTTTATTTTAACACAATATTTTGTTTTCAAAATAATTGGCACCCTCAAAATTAAGCCTCAACTGCAGAGACTAACAGCACTGAGCCTCTTTTTTATCATTTCTAAAAAGGTTGGAGACACTTGTAGAGGATCTTGGGCCCTTTTCCATGCACAACATAACAAGCTCCTTTATATTCCCAGGTGTGGAGGTCCTCTTCAATTCAGACAACAGGTTTTTTAAGAGTTCAAATCGGGAGACTGAGATGGGCTATGCAAAACATTGATTGTCTCCTGCAACCATTATCTTATTTAGTCTTAACCTCCTGGCAGAGGCAGCCAGGTTTTGGACTAAAATATCCTGGTACTTAGCAGAATTCATGATGTCATCAATCTTTACAAGAGCTCCTAGAGCACCAGCTTCAAAACATCCTCAAAGCATCAATGATCCACCTCCATACTTTATTACAGTGGGTTTGTGGGCATCCCCCTTTTATCACCAAACATGCTGATGGTGTTTTTGGCCAAAGAGTTCGATTTTGGTCTCATCTGACCACAACAATGAGGTTCTTTGTGGTTTGCTCTCAGGAAAGGCTTCTTTTCATGCAACACTTCCAAACAGCTTGTTGTTATGGACATTGCATCTAATAGTTGATTTTAAAACTTGACAACTTCAAAAATCAACTAAACTGTGCGATTTTGAAGCTATGATCGTTGGGTTCTTCTTCGCCATCTGTCTCTTTTGTGTTTAAAGCTCTTTGGTTTTTCAAGAGATTTTACATGTGTGGAACCTTGTATTTATACTGCAGGGAAACAGTACATGTCAAAATTGCATTTATTTTAAATATTTTTTGGGGTGTCAATACTTTTAGAAAATTGAACCACTGTGTGTTCAATTTTGTACAATCATTTTTGCCTATTCACTTGAAGGGTGCCAATAATTATGGAGTTGACTATATGGAATTTGATTGAAAACTGTCTGAGCAGCCACTTTAGTTAGACCCATTACCTTCAGTTACTGTAAGGTCTTTGAGGAATCAAGCTGTGGCCGTTTGCCCATGAGTCTGTGCTAAAGCCATTTATTAAAAACATAGAAAAGTAAAAGCGTAAAGTTGAAAGGCTGTTTATCTGAACTTTGCCCTTAGCCAGGAGTAACAGCTTGTAGCATGTATGTGTGTGTGTGTCTATTAAAGAACAATAATTAGATTAATAAAAAGAAAGGCTGTGACGCATTGGGCGAATAAAGGAACAAGCCAGAAAAATAGAGAGTGAAAAAATGAGACTGATTGATTGAGTGATAGACTGATTGATTGATTTCCAAACTTAGAATAAAGCAAGAGACAGAGAAATAGAGATATAAAAAATAAAAAAGACGACAAGCGAGCCCTAGTGCTGTTCTTGCTTTTTTTTGTCTCCTGTGCTTTTCCGATTGTAGTCTGAACTGTAAAAGGAGCTCATTTATTATTTGGCAGTTTTCATCCC
Source organism: Olivaichthys viedmensis (assembly GCA_028565825.1). Classification (NCBI taxonomy): domain Eukaryota; kingdom Metazoa; phylum Chordata; class Actinopteri; order Siluriformes; family Diplomystidae; genus Olivaichthys; species Olivaichthys viedmensis. The sequence goes on along the minus strand of JAOUQW010000034.1, from coordinate 29,967,228 downwards.
CATGCCATTTGAGTCAAGGTTATTCCGCTCACAGAGGCTCCATTCATCTGCAGCTAAACTCATATTCACAATCCCATCAGCTCGCATTGGATGTGTTCTTTTTCCTGTCACTTCATCCCTTTTTCTCACTGCTATTGAAGTGGCAGAATCCCAGACTTATGGTTAAGATTCTGAAAAAGAAATAGTGATTTGTTGGCATGAAAAATAAGTCTGCCTTATTCCCAAAAATAAATAAATCATGCTGTCCCTGAGCACATTTGTTTCCCGTACGTATGTTACCAAATCTATCCTGGACTCTTACGTTGCCCTGCAGGGAAGAAAAACACAAAAACTCCCCAGAACAAAACGTTTTTCTCGCACAACAGATGGTCGCGGCGGTTCTGCAGGCTGGGTTGGTGAGAGTGCATTGTGTCATTCATGCACAGCTTCTTTTTTTATTTTTTGCTTCCATGAACACACTTTCAGCTCAAAAAACCCGCTTTTAAACTCTGACTTGTACACTGCAGGCATTATACTGAGCGTTCAGGATGCTATTTGAGCACGTTACAACTGCGTCTGCATTTCCAATTCAGCTTCTGACCTTAAACAAGACAGTGTCTGAAAGAGGGCATGTACAGAACTGCACGTGTTTGTATTGATTCTCGCTTTGCTCTCTGTTTTTTTCCTCTACAGTACCAGGGGTCTGGTGGGGGAAGCCAGACGGGCTCGTGCAACTCCCTCAAGACTCCTCCGTCCCCATAGAGTGATTTCCTGCTTCTATCTTGGAACACGAGTGGGCGATCGGCTCCATCCTGAGACCTGAGAAGCCGGGGTGATAGAGCTGCTAAGCTCCAGATAACACGTTTCTTCCGGGAAAGAGGCTCGGAAAAACACCATTCCTGTCCGAGCCGTGACTCTGGAAGCCCTTCTTTGCATGGGAACACTTGATTGTTTCAGCTGCATGTTGAGTGGTCACATACCGTATGGTCGTTTTCTACAGAATATGGTGATATGAAAAGCATACAAAGGTTTTTGATGTGTGTTTATTTATTCATTTTTTACTTCCTGATGTTGTAAGTAGCCCTGTTTCAAATGTAATTGGCCATCAATCAGGGAGGACGAAAGCACACATTTGATGTCGCGTCTTTTCAAACCAGTGTCCCGCCAACCGCATGGCCAAGTACACAAAAGCAGAGTGGTTTGAATGGTTTGCGTTAGGCCTCGTCTTTCACTTTTGCACAGGAAGTAATGTGTTTATAAGAGAAAAAAAAAGATTTATGAGTCACCATGAGCATTTGTATGAATGTCCGTAAGCTTTACTTGATAAAATGTCTCTGTTTCTTCTTCTTCTTCTTTTTTTTTTTAAAGAATAGTTTAATTTTTTAAAAACTGGATATTGTAATGTACGCTATAGTGTCATATGTAGATCTTAAGGTCATGTCATTTATTTTCGTTAATTTAAAAAAAATGTTATTCTAAAGTGCATGAGTGTGTACGGTTGAGGTACAGTCCAAAGCATTTTCCTCATGAAACAAAACAATGTGAATTCTGTCGAAAACCTGTTGTTTCCATTTGCTGATGATTTGTTTACAGACATTGCGAGTAAAAAATAACAAAAAAAACAAAAGGAATTTCATGTCATTAAAAAATTGTTTCTTAAAAATTTGGGGTGAAGCATTCTCAGTGCTTTTCAACATTCAAATAGCAAAAATGAAAAGAAAGAAAAAACACCACAAAAGTCTTTCAGAAACTTGAGGAGCTTAAGACGCTTGAAATGTAATTGAAATTAATGATTATTCTAAGATATATGCAATTGACAAAAAACTAAATGAGCATCAGTAAACAGAATGTCTGACACAAGCTCACTCAGGTATTTCCATTTGGCTTTACAAATGTAGTGACTGCCTGGGGTTCCATGCCAAATTCAGAATATCACAGACTAAGCAATGGAGGAATAAAGTCTTATCTGATCCTTTAAATCCAACGCAACTGATTGATAAAGGGGTGTAAATACGAGATTGCACACATACAAACTAGCGTTCAAAAGTGTGGAATCAGTGTTTATCAGTGCTATAAAGTGCATTTAGTTTCAGATCATCTATAAAATGATTG
>JAOUQW010000034.1:29934010-29945898 GCA_028565825.1 Olivaichthys viedmensis | reverse complement strand
GGGTCAAAAATGACCCTAAGACAATCTTTATACCCTGGTGGTGTACAGCTTTCATGGAAATATAAACAATAAGGCAACGTTTCACTTTTTCTAATGTTAGGGTCATTCTAGGAAGAGTCACCAAATTTCAAGTTGAAAAAATATCATTTCTCTGCTGTTAAACATAGTGGCGGGACATTTTTGACCCTTAAGACAACACAAGGGTTAAGATGGAGTATCGTTTGTTAAATAAAGATATGTTAAGGAGTGGGACAAAAGCCTGCGACTTTTAATCGCATAAGTGGTGTCAGTAGGAACAATAACAAAAAAGTGCTATAAAGAGTGTATTGAGCATTACTCCACAGACGACGCGGCTCTTCATTCGTTCAGACTGGATGTTAAAGGACTAAAAGTCATTAGCATTATTGAAGCGTTGACCCTGTCACCTCAAACATAGACGATGTACGGGGGAATAATTTTATGCAAACTGCATATTGATGTGCTAATGATCAATTAGCCCCTGCAGCAGTATTAATATGCGATTGTTGCACTGTGATATGCATTTTCAATTACCCTTGTATTTGACTGCTCTAACAAAGCATTGTGGGAAATAAGTACCCTGAGTGTCTAAAAAATTGTGTAATTTGTGTTGGGTAACCTATGCAATTTAACGATTAGCCCAAAATATACAGTACATATTCAGAAATTGCTTATAAATATAAAGCTAAAGAAATGTTTTGGATTATATGATGTTCCCTAAATGGCTGCATTATCAGTGTCTCCTGCTCACTATCTTTATAATAATCGATCGAGGCAGACAGCAGAGTTATAATGCCTTTTATAATGCTCCTTATCGATTGGGCATCAATTGTTATTTTGCTTCCACTTTATTATGGACCTCAAGAGCAATAATTCATCATCCAGGAGTCCGTCATTTTTATGCATATGATACCGTAGTATAAACTCTCCAGGCTGTTTGCCTTGAATTTTAAACCAAATGTTGCATTCCCTGCTGAGCTTAAGCCCCCTGTGAAGCTCATATTAATACACACTTGCAGGACATCCTGACGCATCACTCGCGACACTGCAGGAACGGCAGAGACGGTCACTTTGACCATTTTGAAATTTTGAGATATATAACAGCTCTGAAGTAATAAAATACCCATGACTAACAATCCCTGACTTTTATTAATTAATTAGTACACATTTAGCCTGACATTGTTATGAGATCAATATTACGAAGCACAAACAGATTCTGAGTATTTCCACCTTGTAAGGCTGTAGCAGTCATTTTGACCGTATACATTATGTACAGCGTTTTATCTCAGTAACTAGTATGCTCTTATTATTCCAGCGAGTCGGGCGTTAACTTGGCCATGGTTAACTTATTCAATAGCCCATTCACTTCATTCGCTGGGACACTGGGATATGGTTTACCTTAAAAAAAAAAAAAAAAAAGACAAATAAGTTACGAATTACGAAGGTGAAAGTTGCCCGTGTTGACTGCAAGTAGTCCAGCTGTGTGTCGACCCACACAATGTGCAGTTTACCCCATAAACCATGTTGTCATGAACTCGCCGCCCTCAAGTTCCGCACTGGCCGTGCATGGCGGTTGTCATGACGTTAAGCACCATGTGTTCATGTTTATGTTTTGGTTCTGTTTTGTTTACGCCCCTGTCTCTGTGTCACCTGTGTTCCCACCTGTTCCCTGTTTGTTCCCCATAACACTGCGGAGGGCTTCCCCTGGGTTGCCACGGTGGACCAGCTTGCGGTGCTCCTCCAGAGGCTCACCATCTCGGAGGGAGTACCGCCGGGTTCCAATGCCAGGGTCATCCCCACACCACCAGAGGCCAGCGCGGAGGTCGTGGGGACGACGTCATTGTTCCACCCCTGGTCTTCGGGGACAGCGACACCGCTCTGCCTCCTGCCCCTGCGGGGGACGTCGTCGCTCCGCCCTCTGGCTGCGCTGGGGAGGGTGGTCGGACCCACATCCGGCCTCTGTGTTGCCACCCGGACCAGGCCCCCCCTGTTGTGGGTGCCTGTGTGCCGTTGGAGGGGGGGTACTGGCCATGAGCGCAACATGTGTGTGTGTCTAGTCCCGCCCTGTAGATTTGTTTCAAGTCATTCTACCTGCTTCCCATTAGTCCCCCTCGTTAGTCAAAGTATTTAGATCCCGTGTGTTTCAGAGTTCAGTGTCAGTCTTTGGTCATGTCATGTCGTTTGTAGTCTGTATGTAAATGTCTAGTCTAAATAAATATGATGTTGCTTAGTGGCTTTGTATCTGTGTCCTTCGCCTGCAATCCGGAAAAGCATGACACAGGGAGCCCAAACAATGCAGCAACACCTCACCATTTCAGTTTCTTTTACATTTCTATATGATCTTTTCTTGCTATTATATTAGACCCAATATATGCCATTGATCTTTTAGCTCTCAGGCAACTAATATATGTCAAATGACTGAAAAGCGGATTAACCACCCTTAAATACTCATCGTTCAGTGACCCACAACCTGTCATGGGGTGTTTGGCGATGGTGTACGATTAAGGTTGATATTAGGTAGCAAGAAAATTTGGTAACTCTACTTGAACCTTGCAATCCTAAAACTGACAAAATTGTGTCATAAACATATCATGGCAGATGTCATACACTGTCATGAGTCGTCATGACAGTTTATGTTCAGTTATATAACAGTGTCATGTTCCCATTACTGTTAATTTGTCATAATGTTTGATTTCATGCTTAGTGTGCTCTAGTTAGCATATATTTCATCATTTTTTACGATAGATGTTACTTTGTGATAACTGTGATAATTCTTGACAAAATAACTAAAAATAATTTCTTATAAAAGGTTATAAGTAGTGGAATAACATTATTGAAAAGTCTATGGCAGCATCATAAAAGGCGTTATTTCACTTCTGTCTTCTCACTTTTAATTAAAACGTTTCCATGCAGTGTAGCCCATGAATCATTCCTTTCTACGTAAATTAATATCTTTCATGTTTCTTGTTTTGTTTAGCAGCACCGTAACCATTATTTATGCTCATTGTCATGGTTACATTCTTACATTCCAACATGGTTACGTATTGTCAAGTGTATCAGTTTAGAGCTGGGATTAAATGTTTGACTGGATCAACATTAGAAGCATCCCGATATAAGAAAATAACGGAAACCTGTCAGCCAATCAGGAATGAGTATTTTCTGTGGCCATGGTATAAAAATGGTTAATCTGACAAGAATTCTGAGAGGATTTCAGAAGTCATATTCAAAAAGATTTATAAAATTCTCTGCTAACGTTATCCACCTAGGATTGTAGACATATTCATTATAAACTTCACTGCTAATGCCTGCTCCATGGCTAGCATAAGCCAAATATTTCAGAAAAACTCTTTGAGAGCGGTGATAAAACTACGTCTACTCAGAAATGTTTGAATCAATATATGTGCCAAAAGACACACCCACCAATCTGTGATCTGCAAACAGAATCTTCTTCCCAAATGGGAATGAGGCAAGGTTATGCATGTTGCATGGGATGCACTTTATCAAAAGGTAGTATCCCCATTTGCATTCTTCTCATAGTTTATATGGACACATGCCTTCATTCCATTCATGAGAATCAGATGCAAAACAATAATGCTCACTACGTGTCATGTCCTGTCAAGTGCAGAGGTTATGCCAACTTGACCACCATTGTACGCATTGATTTGGTTGATAAAAATCTTACTGGTGGCTTTGTTTAAAGCTGGACCCTCTGCTTCACTACATATAAATGGGAAATTAGCAAGCCAAAAACATGTCAGAGATAATTAACTCCTTTCACATGTCCACAACTGGCTGTCCATTTCAAATTGAATATTAAAAAAACGGTCCTTGTCAAGGTTGGCAGGCAGCATTTAGCAGATCAGATAAACATTTTCTCCCCTCCTTTGTGTAGGTGTGTGTGGATGCTTGATTACTCCTCTAATTTTCCCACATGCATTCTTCTTCCCTATCGTTCCTCTCCTCAGTGGGAGTGACAGCGGAGGTGAACGTCGTGTGTGTTTGAGCACGCTGTACGCTCGACGCTTGTCTGAGGTTGGCATTTATGACATTGGGAGAAAAAACAGCAAAGAAAACAACATCCACGTTCTCTCTACACAAAATATCAGTCATTAAAAATGGAATTAATGGTGGAAACTAAAGCAATCGTCCATTTTACACAATATGTTACAGAAGCATTCAAGTAGAACTGCTTCAGAAAGCCAGAAACATTAACCATCCAGAGAGCCCTTGAGAAACTCTTTTTTCTAAGTCTATAGTTTTTTTTATAGTTCCAACCTGATCATATACAAAATCCATGTGAATTCGAACATGTAAAAGTGATTTCACCGAATTCAGTACAAATGAAGTACGAAGAAAAGCTGCATCCACTGGCCCCGCCCCTCATTGTACCTTGACCATGTGAATTCTCATTCATTTGCAATCATGATGCCATTTTGGGAAAATCCAGCAATATTATTCCACTGTTATAATGATCATTACTACTTGATCATTTAGACATGATAGCTACTAGGTTATGCAGTTCCTTTAAAAATCCCATATTCCTTATACTACAAAAATCATTGAGTGATTGGGTCGCAAAATTAGGGTTGGAGATACATATATCTAATTTACAATAAACACACTGTGTCGAAATATTATGAGTGTGATCAAAGACTGTGCTCTGCTTCATGACAATCAACATAAGCTAACCTACTAGCCTGGACCAACCAGAAGGAGAATGTTAGGCTAAATTGCGTCATGATTTGTATACAATATGCATAGTTCACCTGCATTTTCTCTTATAATTTACACCTATGAGTGTCATGATGTGGCTGGTTTAATAATAATAATAATAATAAATAATAGTGATACATGAATAAATAAGTAAGTAAAAAAAATAAATCATAATGAATAAAATAACAAGAAACCCGACACATTTACTTTGGCCTTTTAAAAAAAAATTCAAATTATATTTTTCTTATTTGGCTCAAAAAAAAAAACAAACCCTGCCTATAATTAATTTTATGTAATTTCATGTGGACACTTCCACCAGTTGATGACGATATATCAAAATCTATGGATTTTAGATTTTGTCTTGACGGTGGTAGGACATAAAGGACGCTTCTGTTTTGGGTCATAGTAGATAATCAAATAGCTCAGAATATTAGGGTGCCAGGTAGTGCCTCTCCATGAGGTACACAATTCAATACATGCACATATATTGTAAATTTGGATCTTTTATGATTTAGGTGAGAATAAAAATCAAGGATTTTGCTAGACCTTTGCTTTATTCCAGTATTTTTTGGAATGGGAATAGATCCCAGTTCCTTGAATGCGTTGGAAAAATAAGGGCTAATTCTTTTATATCTTTATTGCTTTATGTCCTTCTTCCACCCCTCTTTCAATCAAGCCAATGATGAGAAAGATAAAAAGCAAAAACATTGTCATATGTTTTTCTGGAGAGAGTGTGTGAAAAAACAAAGGTTAAATAGAGGACAAAGTTCGTCGTCATTCAAAGTTAAGCTGCATTATGTAACATTGGTGCACAGACATGATGGAGTATCAAGACAGTAATAAATAAATGTTTAAAATTAAGCTAAAAGTTTGTATTTCCTAATGCATTTTCTTCTTTAGCCTTCTTCCAAACTGAAAGTGAATCTCTTGCAAAGTTTGTACGAATTCTAACAAGCGATTTCAGAGTTTGCAGTTGAGTGCAAAAGTTTGCATACCCTTACCGCAAAATGAAGTATCCTCAAGTTAGGTATCAGATGTCCATTCATTATCACAAGTAACAAAAATTGTCAACTTGTGGATAATAAGATATTAATTGTGAATAATACAGGTGCTTAAATGCATTGAGATAATTGGGGAACAAATGAGACACAGCTGGGCACAATAACAGGCGGGACAGGGCATGAATCAGACAGAAATCAACACAAACACAAGCACATGGCTAATGATGTCCCCTGCGGGGTCATGAGGCGGAGCGACTTCCTCTGCAGGGTCAGAGGGATCTAGAGCTACATCCGGATTTCTGTTAAGCTGCTTTGTGACAATGTCTGTTGTTAAAAGCGCTATACAAATAGAGTTTTACGTTGTTGATTTTTTGTTTGTTTGTTTTATGGCGACTCTTCCCACCTGAGAGTTTCTCTTTTTCCAGTGCAAATCAAGCTTTCTAACAGTAAGCATTCTAGCTACACAGTTTTCTGTACTGTTAGCGTATGGTGTAAAGCAGACATTTACCCATTTGACACATTTGGGTAATTTAATGCCAAATAAATTTTTTAAGTGGCATTACGTTTTTTTGTATAAACATGTATAACGTATATGTCATGTTGCTGCTCTAGTTAAATATTTCTCAATGTTCCAAAACTTTATTTTGCTGTACGGTTTATAGCACGGTAGATAGCTACATGTTAATTGACTAAAAGCAGACCGTTAAGCCATAAAATCCATGACATATCTCTCCACCTATTCAATTACCCTGATAAAACAATACCATGTCAACTTTGGACCTGAACGCAAACTGCTGGAGACGTTTTAAAGTCAATTTCAGCTACCGAGAGTTATTAAGGCACGTAATATATCGTCGCTTTACTTTTTATCATATATGGAATGTGGGAACAAACCTCTATCTACCCCACAGCAGTTAACATCTAAATGACCAATAAAAAGCTGATAAATCACACTTTCGGATTTATTGTGTATGATTAATGATAAGAAAAAGTGTTTTTTCATTGGACAGCGACAATATGCCAAAGGTGCAGGCAACCGTTAAGCAGGTGATTTTTTAAAATCCATATCATGCGTGTTAGGTGGGGAAAGATCAATGCATTTTAACCTCATTTATATTTGATATTTTAATAAAAAGGTGAAATAATAATTATTGTCTATTTTTATATTTGAGTATAAATCCTGTCTCATTCCATTCCAACCAGCTTCTGGTTATTTCCTACAATATTTGATGCCATTTCAAGAAGGAAAAAAAAATTCAAGTCCCACCCATAGACCAAAGAAGGGGGTCGCTGAATTATCGCTAAATATTACATCAGAGCTTCCCAAATTCATCCTCATGGCCCCCCACCGATCCTGTAATCAGTCACTGTCAATAATGTCCATATCCCTGTACGATGAGTAGTAGTCCTGTGAACTCTCCGCTCATTTGCTCCGGCGTGCAGCAGAGCTACATCCCATGTGCTTGTGCTTCGAACCTTGACCCTCTCATTACTTTAATAGCACCAGTGTCACATTTCAGAGAATAGACCCAGGGACGTTTAAGAATAATTAACAATGCTAGATGGATAGCACGGATGAACCGCCCTTGGCGAGTTGATAAGATGATAGCAGATCTGCCCGTGAGCTTCATGAATGAACCAGAGTGAATAAACAAAAGGCATTAAATGATTAGCTAGGCAGATCATAAATACATGCTTGTCACATGGTGCTAACTTCAGTATTGACCAAGAGTCAGCTTCAGTACACAGAGGTAGGAAGTAACAAAGTACTTATGTACAGTTTTTAAGTATCTGTACTTTACTTGAGGCTTTCTTTCACTTAATACTTTTGACTTTTACTCACTACATTTCAAAAGAAACTTCTCTACTTTATACATCACTACATTTCTCTATCATCTTCATGAGGCGACTTTTTATCATCACACAGCTTCAAGCAGTTCATCAAAAATTCCTAACAAATCTAAACTGTAACAGTCATGACAACAAGATTAAGACCTAATACTCATCACTATAATCTATTGTATTTCTCTAGGCATTTTGTATTGTGACAGCTAGCTGTTAGCATGCAAGCTAAAGGTGCACTAATTTACCCTCAGTAACCAAAATCAATGTGTGATTCAAGGCATAGACTTTTTCCCTCTTTCGTGACTCTTTCTTGTACTTTTTACTTTGAGTACATTTTAGAGTTTGTACTTTTGCACTTTAACTCGAGTAAAGATTTTGAAGCTGTACTTCAACTTTTACACCAGAGTATTTGCACTTTTACTTGAGTAAGGAATTTTTGAACTTCTACCACCTCTGTCAATACATGGTAATAGGCAAAATGTAACATTTTAGAGAATAGATCTTGGGACATTTATGACTTTTCTCTACAATCAAGTTGCAAAAATTTTAAGGGAATTGTAACAGATGTGTAAAACAACATGATTTCCTAGTGTTATTGTTCCTCTCTGATATTATAGCACTATATCATTTAAAGACATATGTAACCTTAGTTATAGTCTGCCAGTTGGCGAGAGGTCTTTTGTTGTAAAATGATATTTTATTGCACTATAAAGTAAGATCTTCTCGTGTTTCCTTTCCTCAGTAATTCAGGCCTCATTGACCTCTGTGACTTCGGTGACCTCGGTGTAGATTATCTACTCTACAACTTTTTTTCCTCACTTTATTGTCTGCTGTAATGAGTTTCGTATTGAGAGGTATTGAAGTTTTTTGATGACCTCTGACAGAGTTAGTCAGAAGAGGAAGAAGAAAGCAGAAGAAACGTTTATTCAGAGAAGGTTTTGGTTGCACTCATCTACCCCAATGAATGATGTAACCATTAAAAAAATGTTTTAAAGTAGCAATAACTATTTTTATATTCAGAAGTTGTGGTCACTCCCATATTACGGGCTTACTGTTCATCACATTACTCCAGAATAATTGGCCCCTTTCAAGAAAACGGGCTAAAATGTTTTTATTCAAAAACCATTGAAAACAATGATTTAAATATTCTCCCCAAAGAATTTAAGAAATTACTTACCTTTCCTCAAGCAAAGAAAAATATTGTAATGAGACTTTCTTTTTCTATATAATATTTGGAAAAATTATTGGCAACCCCTAAATAATTGTCATCCTTAAATCTTTATTTATATTTTTATTTTTTCTTTCCTTTTTAAATTGCACAATCAGGGCCATAATCATAATTAAAAATAAGTAATTAAATAAATAAATAAAACCTACAGAAAGAGGACCCATACTATGTTGCTTTTTCACTTTTCTTACTACTTCATCTTATTTTATTAGACAATTTGATCGCTTCTTGAACACAAAAAATGTCTTTTTTTTTCCACTTATAATTTATTTATAATTTTTTTTTGCATTTTAGATTTGGGTGACGCATTTTAGGAGACATGGTGTCTAGTGTTTTCTGTGATTGACACGTCTTTAAAAATGCAGTCCTGTTATCCATATTGAGTGACGGAATGTAATGTGTAGTTTGTGTATTTATTTAATTTCGAGCCTTACTGGTTTTCACTTGCTTTAATGGAAACGGTTGAAAATGTTGATTCATGGCTTTTTTTTTTTTCCTGCCGGGAGGCTCATAATGTTCCATTTAATGTAAGTCTAGCAAAATCCTCACAGTGAATCCTGCTCCACACTAGCAGGTTGAGTGTGTGCTTGTGTAAAAATTGTGTTTGGAAGATCCTGATCCTGTGGCTACCAAAATAACACACTGATGTGTGGTTGTTATAAATCTCTTCCAAAATCAACTGTCTGAGCTTCATCGCTCACTGTGACAGACTTCACTGCAGGAAAGAAAAAAAAAACCTGGAGCAGGTTGTGGTTTAAAGACGAGACATTCATGCACATGGTATTTCACCAATTAAAAATCCATTTAGCATCGATTTTAAGGTGCAGCCTCCAAAAAATACCCAACCATTGTAAATAGATTAAGACCCCAAGGCATACAATAGTATTGAATAACTAAATAAGATGATTTATGATTATACTGTCGAATAGTAGCATGTCCCTTAAACATTACAGTCACATGGGATCTCTTCCTACTGTGGCTTTCATGCTAGTTTATCACTTGTATCATTTTCATTTACTATAATATGATGGTGCTCAAGGTTAGGATTGTTCTTATTTTGTGTGCAGTTACAGTTGAGTGCAAATGTTTGCATACCCCATGGTTTCTGGGTGGAAAAAAGGAAAGTGTACCTCTATTATATAATTTTTCAAATGTATTTTTCATTTATAATTCATACATTAATTTATTAATTAAATAGTTATTAAATCTATTGAAATATATGTATCAGTGCCATTGCAGGTACTAAATTATTCATCGTTATCACTGAATAAAATGCTTTAAGATGAATAACTGGATACTAAGATGGGACTATAAGTGGTTAAATCATAAGAAAAAAGCTATGACCGCTAACCTGATCCGTGCCCTAACCTTCCCCATTTGTAACTTTTCATGAGTTGGCTTGTGTGAATTCGTACAAATCGTGAGAGCGTTCTCCTGTAACACACAGCAGCTCAGTGTGTATGTGTGTTTTGGGAAGGCCTGGTATTAGAATTCTCGAACCCTCTGTCCATACTAAAGAGATTCCCCACACAGGAAGGAACAGAAGAGCAGCATTCTCAGGGCCTACTGTTCTTAGGAAAGCCATCACATGATGAAGTGTTGAGTGAACTGACAGCTCCAATGCCTTCTCAGAGCTATGTGGAGATTTGAGCCATCACTGACTGTGACAGCATGGCTTAACTCTCTAATCCTATCTGGGGGGTGAGGGGGAATACGAACCCCCCCTGTTCTCTTAACTGTGATACATTCACACATTTGACACTGTGAATTAATTAATCCTTTAATTCCAGCGAATTCGTGTTTCTCATTTCATTACAGGTCTGCAGCACACAATTGGCGTTCATACTGGAATAATAGATGCAGGTGAGCTAACACTGTAATATCATATTCATGTTGTTTTTTTCTTACGGGTGCTGTTTATAATACACTAAAAATAAATTACACTTATCCACTTGTAAAGCAATTTAGTGAGTGATTGTGTGCTCTTGAGCAATCCGTCTGACTTCTGTCTCTGTCGGATTGTTAAGACCTTACTGAATTAGTGAATTAGTGTTTGTCTTAAATTACTTCCTTGTCAAAGCGTTTACATGCAATTACTAATATATCTCTGTTTAAACCTCCCACTGTGTGTTGTTTCTGTGTAAGACCAAAAATGAGGATATTTTCTGCTTAAAATATTTGTACCAACTCTAGTGAATGGCAAAGATAAGAATTATAGTGACTTTTTTTTGTAATAGTAGTAAAATATTATCTACTAGTATAATATAATATTACTTTATAGTTTAATTGTAAATAAATAGGATTTTTTTCCAACCGGAAATGATGGGTGATGCAAACTATTGCATACTGCAGGCAGTATAGGGTTCTAACAGTGTATTGTGTTTGTATGTACAGATGTACAGATGTACAGTGGAGTGCAAACGTTTGCACCCCCCATGGCTTCTGGGTGAAAGAACAATAAATAAATTCCAAGAAGTTAAAATGAAATGTGTGTGTATCCTGCAAAACAAAAAACCCATCCATTTTATGCTAAGGGTGCAAAAACTTTTGCACTCAATTGTATATATTAGCCGTTAGCCTGTTAAAAGTTAAAATACTGACAAAATCAACGCATTATCTCAATAAGTGACCTTTTGTGTCATATCTGACAAGAATTATCTTCTGTCCTGAGTAAAATATGCTCTAATGTTAAACTTGCTAGTCCACAATCTGACCTTTCACCCTTTGTTAGTTAATTTCTCAACCTTTGGATAGAAAGCAGGGTCTCCTGAGCTCCGGCTCAAACCTCGCCCTGTGAACTTAATCATCAAGGGAAGATAATGAATAATAGGGATTTTAGGCATCAGGTGCTCTGCAGTCCACTAGATTAACCATTTGGTTGTGCACACGCAAACATGAGAATCACAGAAATAGGTTCTGTTCATCAGTTAGAAATTCATGCTAATATTGTTTTTAACGGGTCTTTGATATAGGTTATATGAGGGCATGATCAAAAGAGAGGAGAGAAAGGGTGGGGAGTTACTGAGAAAAGGAAAATGGAAAAGAAGGGAAGGAGAGACTGAAAAGACGGAAGGAGAAAATAA
>JAOUQW010000034.1:29880013-29896742 GCA_028565825.1 Olivaichthys viedmensis | reverse complement strand
TCTGAAATATGTCATGTTAGGGGGAAAAAAGCATTATGATCTAAATTGCACATTATGTGGCACTTTAGTTTGTCGGCATTAAAGTTGCACTTTGAATGTTGATCTGTATTATACTAAGAAAAAAAGAGTCTGATTATTTATCTTAGAAGTACTGGAAAATGCTTGAATTTCACTTTAGAAAAGCTGTATGAACCATGATCCTATGAAAGAAAATAATAATAATAATAATAATAATAATAATAATAGTAATAATACATTATCTTATATTTACACGAATTAAATATCATGTTTTATTTACCCAAATTTATAATTGTAACTATCAATTTATAGTATTTATAGAATGAAATTATAGAATATATTTATTCATGCCTATGTTAATGGTTTCCCTTGCGACTTATTAAAGCCAATGCTGACTGGTGCGACACCTTGTTCTTCCGGCCAATCACATTAGTAACTGAGAAAGCTTCAGACAGGAAATATCAACGGAGTGTGACTTGCTTTCAAAAGCGCTGGCTGCCATGGAGGAAATTGAATTCCATCTGCACGTTTTGAGGTTTTTTGGCACAGTCCATTGCAAAGATGGTGACTTTGAACTCTTAGCCGGAGCAGCAGTAATGAATTCCAGTGGGACGGAGAGAGAGACAGACAGACAGACAGACAGACAGAGAGAGAGATATATTTACAAAGTCATTTGCATGCCACTCACCTGCTGTTTTTCCCATGGCTGGAGCTAATCAAATCAATAAATTGAGGCCAGGCCAAGCAAAGTTAGTTGCCCTGTTTAAATATTATTCTGTTTCTCAACAATTTCACTTTGTTCTCTTTTTCTTCCCCCTGTTTTCAGCTCGTTTTTTTGTCTAAATAATTCAGTCGTATAGGTCTGAGGTTCCTCAAAGGTGATGAAAATATAAAGACCAAAGAGACGGTTACTTTAGTCCTCTTTCTCCTGTCAGATCAGCTCTGAAGGCATTTTACTTTTGTTTTATTTATTCATGTCTGAATAAGTGAGAAGTCACAAATTCTTTATTCTGCTGCCAATTTTCTAGCTACCCTTATACAATATTGTGTAATTATATATAATAATAAAATAATAATAAATAATATAATGAGGAAACATAAAAACAAGAAATAATAATATTACAATTACAATAACAATACAATTTTATAAAAAATATTACTTTATTATTTAATTCTTACTTTTATTATTACATATTTACATATTGTATTATTACATTATTATTATTTGAGAAAATATATAGTACATTTTATTATTGTTGTTTTTGTCATAGTTGTTGTTTTATTTTATATTCAACAAAGCAATTTATGTAACATTTTATTTAAAAAATGTATTCATTATTTTAATAAACGTTTGAGTTTATATTATTTATTAATGGTTAATTATTTAATCAATATATTTATTTATATTAATATATACACAGCTAATAATTACATAACCAAACAAACAAATAAATCAATAGTAATTAATAAAATATATATTATGACGTTTTCCTAACACCCCTTATAGTAAAAGTTATTTAACATGGTACATGGAGCTGGAAAACATCCTACTTGATACCAAAACATTTAAGCATGACTTTCCCACTTCACCCTCATTACGCTTATATGACACTCGTCTTAGTTTCACCCAGTTCAGCCTCAGTCTTTGCCCATTCTTTGATATATACTAATAAGCAGTTTGATTCCTCCTGCGCTGCTGCCCTGCGGGGTCGCCAGTGATCATTACAGCTTCCGGAGAAGAATTTTTATTAACACCTGCTCCAAAAAAGCCTGCAGGTGGTAATAATCAGTGGAGGTGCTGAACACCTCAGTTCATATGCAAACCCGACGATAATCAAGGACCTGGAAAGCTTGGGGAATTAATTTGATATTAAATGTAGTGAAAATGAATCCCGCAGTACTCTAAAGAAAATGCCAAGTGCCAGGTACTTGATTGTGCTCCCTAATCTTCATTTATAAGATGTGACAGACGCAGGGCAGCTGCGGGCAATTTACTTTCTTATACAATTACAAATGTATAAAATGAAATTGTGCAGGTGCTGAGGATCCATGCAGAAGTCTGGAAAAAGCAAAGGATTTTGCAGACGTTGTATTATATTGTAATTTTGTCCACCATTAACCTTTATGGTCTTTTCTAGCATTCTGGAGACTCATATTACTTCTGTAGTGTCATCCGTCTGGGTTTTTTTTTTTTTTTTGCAATTGGAGAGCGTTCGAGAGGGCATTGAAAAGCAGATGTTTCTGCAGTGATTACAACTGAACATCTCACTTCTGCTCTTGACATCTACTTAAAACAGCTAAAAGGGTTCGCCTCAGTGGTTTAAATGGGAAGTTCACACTACGAATGGTAGCTCAGTGGTTAAGTTACTGTGCTAGTGACTAAAAAGCTGTGAATTCAACTCCCAGGGCTGCCAGATGAGAAGGGTCAGTCCGCAGTCTTTGAGTGGGATAGATAGGCGTGTGTTTAGCCTATTTCTGAGTGGGCACCTGGCGCTCAAAGGTATCTTCTTTTCTTTTTTTTACTCAAAAAGGTATGATTTTCTCAGATATTCTGTCAAGTTATTGTTAGCTAGCTGGCTGGAGTGAGCAGTGAAGATTATAAATATGACTTGTCAGAAATACTTGTCAGGTTAGCTCATGTTACCTAATTTGTGAAAAAGAACTTGAAAATATATACGCATATGTGAACGCCATTGACTTCCTTCTTCCTACTTCAATATTTCCATATACGGACTTAAAGACGCATCCAGATTCCCTTTTATGGACTTCGAGGAAGCCCATATTTCCATGTACAAACTTAAAAGACGTGTTTTTCAAATGTTTTTGTGTCAGATTTCCTGACAAGTTAGTGCATGTTAGCTATCTGGCAAACATTAGCAGTAACGATTATGAACATTTACGAATATGACTTAAAAATCCTATCAGAACTACTGTCGGTTAGATCACGTTAGCTAGTTCGCTAAAAAAACTTGAAAATATATGCGCATATGTGACTTTCTTCTTCCTACTTGAAGATTTCCATATATGGACTCAAAGACATGCCCTTCAAACGTTTCTAAATAGGAACTTGGTAGGCTCAAAAGTAGTTTTATGATTGCACTTACATAGGTTAGGTTTTCTCAGATATCCTGTCAACTTAGTTAATGTTAGTGAGCTAGCTAGCGAGCATTCGCAGTAAAGATTACGCACATTTATGAAAATGGACTAAAATCTAAAATCCTGTCAGGGTAGCTCATGTTAGCAGTGAACATTATGCGCACTAATGAATATGACCTAAATCCTGTCAGAAATCCTGTAGCTCGTTGGCTTACAAAATATGTGAAAATTACATGCACATATGAATGCCAATGACTTCAATTTTCCGATTTGAAGATTTCCAAGGCCCTTAACCGTCAACTCATTTTTTCTCTGTTTATTTTGTGACTTGTTTTGGATAAAAGCCTTTGCCAAATGAATAAATGTAAATGTAATAAAATTTCACCACAGAGCTAATGGAATTGTAACAACATTACGCAATGTTCCCGCAGTGATTACAAACCAAGAACATCTCATTTTGGCTCTTGCCGTGTCTCCTTGTACCGATTTCCTTGTGCTTACATCTGCGAACAGTGTTGTCTTTCAAGTTTGCTTTAAAAGAGTGTGTTAGCATTAAGATGTTTTGCATGCTTTGCATGTCTACTTGAATATATTCAACTTTAATAACAAGTGAGTGAAACAGGAAAACAGCGTGAGTCTGGAAAGGAATAGTTAATCGATGAAAGCCAATAGCAGTTCCATGATATAACATAATAGACTTTAACACTTGTGGTTGGTAAAGGGATCAAGTATTGACTTTTTAAATTGATTTCTTTTTTTAATGTATTGATTTTTTTTAACCTTTGAGAGAGAATGTGTCCTTTAACCTAACATTAGCTGATTTAACACAAACGTCTGATGTCTCACAAATACTGACAGCGCAATACATTGATGGTTTATTCTGAATAATTAATGATTGAGAGGCATATTTTTCTACAGCTTGGCACAGATTTGTTATATTGCAGTGAATTGTAATGCATACATGCCAAAAAAGATCTGAAGACTCTTATACCTGTTTCTAGACATTTCAAGTCAAGATTTGTCTGATTGTCAATTTTGAAATAAGTGAAAATGTCCAGAAATAGGTTTAATAGTCTTATAATTATTTTAGAATAATCTAATAATACGAAATATTAGATACATTTGCATCACACTGGCCATTGCAATGTTTAAAATGATTATTGGAACAATGGTTGAATGGGTCCTTTGCTATTTTATAATGATTTTCTGTGCTAAAATGAATCACTTCTATTATACTGCACCTACTTGCAAAACAGTTGTGAATTGCACATCTACAGTATGTTAATGCAATGCATTGTGGGTACTGACTTCTGCCATAAATGGCTGATGCTTCACTTTCGCACAAACTTATGCAACAAAAGCCTGTGCCCTTATTTTCCCATGTCAAAAAATAGCATAATAGAGCATAAACAGTGCTGTTTTAATCTTGTATAAACAGGTCTATTGTGGAAACTTGTAGAGCTGCTATCTGCAGTAGCCTTGCATCGACAAGCTAATCTTCCTGTCATTATTAGAGTTTAACGTTCAGCTCAACGCCGCCCGGACCGCTCCAACACCGCTAATCCACTTTCCACGCTGTCTCTCCCTGGGCGTCGGAGCTCTGACAGCGTCCCCTCTTCACACGTAAATCGAAAAACATCAATTAGTCCCACTAATTAATATCTCCTCCTGCAACAATGCTGCCGTTCAGCATCGTGTCACAAATCTTCCAAATGCACAAGTACAAACCCAGACCATACCCCCACCACCAACACTGGCACGCCATGGGGTCGAATGTCACGAGGGGATGTTTTCCCCCCTGCTTTCCATTCACGTGCACTCATCAAAACAGTTTCTGAATAATTCAGTCAGAGAGCTGCTTTTGATGGGAGGCATGTATCCAGGGAGTTTTAGGTTTACTCCCTGGAGAATCAAACCTGTCTCCTCTTATTCCGGCAACAAGCTCCAGTTCATCATGTGCAGCGGCGCTGCTATGGAAACAGCAGGTAGCTGCCATTATGAATCCAGTTGGTGTGACTTTAAGCGGTAAATGGATGTAATTTATAGCAATCCCTACTGCCGGAGTTTCTCTCTTTTTTATCCATTTTAAAAAGGTGATGCAGGTAACAAAGTGTATTTACCGGAAAAAAAAGCCTGGATCTAAGTGTGCCTAAGATTTTTAGTCATAGTTAGTAGACATTTAAGATTGACTGTAAGGCAACTTTATACCCAGGTGTCACGGTTTTGTCACAGAAAGGCAGGACACAGGCGCAAAGCCGTTTTTAAAGATTTATTTTTAAACTACACATTAAATATCAAACAAACGTAGAGCGTACTGACATCATGACATAAACACGGGGATATGACACACAGCGTAACATTTCAACAATCAAGCACAAACTGGATGGGGACAAGAAGGCGTCTTATCCAAACACTGATTATAACAAATGACATGCAGGTGGGAACAATCACATCACAAGACAGGAAGTACGAACATCAACAGAGGCCGCAACATCAGCACCGCAGCCTCATGCAAGGCATTATAAGGTATTAGGCATACTATATAACATTTTATAAATATATTTATAATGCATTATGAATACAGAATTCATATAAAGTGGTAGAAAGTTTGTATGTTCAGTCACTTTGCCTTACTAGTACTAGACATTTTCCTAAATTTAACATTTATGTTCCATTTGTGTTAAAATGTTAAAACTGGATTTTCCAACATGAAACCTTCTGCAATTGGCCCAATTTTCCTAATGAACATGACAAATCATTATTGAAATCATATTCACTTCACAGATCTGATATTTTGTTCATTTTGAGCTAAGCGTGATATAAATGTGTTAATAACAACCAGGGCATTAATAAAAAGTAGATGATTTTACTCACTTTCACATTCCCTCTTTTCTAATTTACAATCACACCTTAGAAGTATGTGAAGGGCTTTTAAATGTCAATTTTCATATATTGCTCATAATTGGGTTTAAAGTAAGATATATTGAGTCTTTTAAAAATGCAATTTACGATTTTACCATCAACTCTAAAGAGATGGCCTGGGTTAATTGGACATTATATTTAGCTCATAATACATGCTGAGAGGGAGTGTTTTCTCGGAGAGTGTGTATGCTTCAGTAAGAGCACCTGTCTTGCCTTGCTCTAGAGGTGGTGACAGCTGCCATTGATAAAAAACATGAGCCACTGATAAGCTCGGGATCCTCCCCGCAGCTGCTATTTGCAAGTAAATAGACACTTACGCCACGTTCGTGCTGGATACACACTCCTATCTTGTCCTGAAAAGAGGATTTCCCTCGAGAATGATCTGCCGAATGGTCTCGTGTCAGGTCATAGGACGCTTCAGTATATTACACAGTATGTATTAGCTTGAACTACAGATACAGTCATCAGGCTTGGTGAGTGTTTCGTTTGTAACCTGCAAGACTATATTTCTCATCTGGTAATGGATTTAGCTTTCGTTTAGATCTCGGCAGGGCCTAATGGGTCAGTCTTGAATGTGAGAGAATGCACACCTGAATTTGAGCTAAACGATATTTTAGCCCTTGTGTTGTCTTAAGAGTTAAAAATGACCTGCCACTATATTTAACAGCAGAAAAAAAAAACTAAATTATATTTTTTCAACTTGAAATTTGATGACTTTTCCTAGAGTGACCCTAACGTTAGAAAAAGTGAAACATTGCCTTATTGTTTATATTTCCATGAAAGCTGTACACCACCAGGGTATAAAGATTGTCTTGGGGTCGTTTTTGACCCTTAGGACAAGGGGCGTATACAGAATGTTAATACTACACGAGGGTTAATCGCAGGTTTTAACTGATGTGGCTGTATGTAAAATATGCATTTGTGTGGCTTTTTTTCCTCTATTGTCACCTCCTAATTACGTTGGTGTTAAATCTGATGTCTACAGCCTTCTGTCCAGATCCTGAAGAATTAACCAATAGGTGAGCTTGCTTGGCTGTTTCTACATAGACACCACTTATTGGACAATTTTCCTTTTGGCATTGCAACATTTAAATGTTTGGTTTCCAACCAAAACGTAACAATGAAATGAGACTGATACTACAAAACTTGCAGAGATGAAATACAACACACATGATGATTCTATGAAATACAAAAAATGACCAAAAACTACAGACATGCAGTTTTTTTTTTAAATATAAGGTTTTCCCTGAAGGCCTAGAAGTCCCTATAAGTCCCTCATTAATATATATATATATATAAAGTATATATGTTAATTTGATGATGTCTTCTGCATTATTGTGTCATTAGAATTTTTGAATTAGCAAATTTTTGAATTCCAAACATTCATTTACGAAAAATGTAAACATGAAATGTTACTGAGATATGTGTGTGCATCATTAAAGAAAGTGAGATATTCAGCACTAGAGCACTTTTTAGATAAAAACAGAATCAAGTCTATTCTGGGATTTTACCTGCAGAGACAGAAGCAAGTGAGAATCAAAGTTCTGCAGAAGAACCGTGGCAAGTGAAATTGCAAATTGATTTGGTTTAGTTTTTTTAATAATCACGAACTTGTAATTTTAATACTATTAAAAGGATTTTTGCTTCAACGACTTTCTTTATTTCTTTACAAGACTTGTGCACAGTACTGTATATATACACATGTTCTATATTCAAAGCTACAGATGGGTATATATCTTATTAAGAGTATAATGTAAACCAAATTCTTCAAAGTTGTAGGAGTATAAACTGAAATGAGAGAGAGAAATGATTGCATTATTCCATAATTCCATAATTGCATGTTGTTTAGATATCTGTAGGTCAGAAGAACATCTCTCATTATATAAGGTGTGTTTTTCCATGTGTCTGTGTGAGCATGCAAACATGTATACCAAAGTTAGATTCGCATCTTCTCTTGTGTCTGTATATCGTGCAAATAGGGCATAACCAGGGCCTGACAATGCATGTTCTTTCTTTCTTTGAACATTGTGTTTTGTTACTCATTATCTCCAACTCACCTCAAGAGCAGCCATTATAAAACCAAAAATCTCACATCCTGTTTGATATCATTTAATGCTGGATGACATATTTGCCAATTCTGGAAGCAGAACATGTTCTCTGTGTGCCAGGACAGTATAGAAACACAATTAGTCATCGTTTTAGGTTTATGCATGATGGCGTGTATGGCACACAACACGTACAGAAACGAAACTGCTCATGGTTTTTGATCATATTCCAGTATTGAACTGCTGTTGAACGCATTGCTGTGTCACCAATATCCGAGTGCATTTACTGTAGATTTACACTGTTTCCTCACTAACTGCACGTATGCCTCATTCTGCTTTATCAGCTGTTTGAATCTAGTTTCCTGACAATGCACTGACACACATCGCATGGGCATGTCATGAATGAATCAAAGCTATACTACATTGAGGCTTGGGTGAAAATGTCCTCACTTTTAAGCCACGCTGTTACTTATTGGATCTTTTGTTTTCTGGGTTAACCAGGTTTAACTGACAATCGTTTGAATCTTCAAATAAGCGCCTTGTGATTGCAGGAAGACATCGTATGATCGCGGAAAAATGCACGATGCGGATTTCAGCAGAGCAGCACAGATGTTGACGCAGACGCCACTGAAGCATAAGGAAACGCAATTAAGAAATGTTAAATGGATGATATATTATACCGGAGCCAGGCATATTAACTCTCGAAAACTGGGAACCCTATTAATCATGTTGTAGTGTGTGCAATTACATGTAATACTGAGCCACTCGGTAGTGCTTAGCTGAATATTGACTCGCCTCGTTCGCTAGCTTTACCTTGCTGAACATCACTGCAAGGTCTGTTGATTAAATAATAATATCCTCAAATAAATGTGCACAATTTATGTACATATTTTAGCTCATATCCATACCGAGGATAAATGAGAGATGAAAGCTGTGGCTAAAAATATGGTCTCTGTTTAGGCTAGTCTTAAAACTTAAGCTCTATTTTTTATTATTTATTTTTTTTTTTTCGTGTAATTTTGTTGGGTGTAAGTCCTGTCCCATTTCTTACAACCCGGGTTTATGTCACCCCACTTCTGCATATACAGCCATAATCACCCAAATACTAACTAAACACAATTGACTGAATACTAAATGTGAATCAGACAGTTGATTTGTCATTATGCATAGAGCATCATATAATAAAATGGAATCAATAAAAGGTCTAATGTTTAAATTAATTTCATGCCACACTTGACAAATTTATTGCCGTGATAGACACGAGGAATTAGCCGATTTAATCATGGTATCTTAGAGGCTCACACGTGTGAGTGACAGCCACAAAAGCACACAAGAAGACAGACAACACATTTGCTATAAGTGATGCCAGCAAGCTAGTTGACCAGTTATCACATAATTGCCTTATCACAATACTTCATATGAATATGTGTATTTGGTCAAGCAGAACACATCAGCAAACATAAGCTTTATTGCTATACTATATTTTAAACATTTTTCTCAGGCTTTGATCTATGAACTGTTTGAAACTTTTTTACAATATAAAAGGCAGATAGAAATTGAATTTATTTACATCACTGTCAATATATGGCTGTTTTCCTGTAACTCTTCCTGTACTAGATTGGACAGGGTGACATTTGTGTAATATTTCAGATTGGACAGATTGATGTTTATTTAATATTTCAGATTGGACAGATTGACGTTTGTTTAATATTTCAGATTGGACAGATTGATGTTTATTTAATATTTCAGATTGGACAGATTGACGTTGGTTTAATATTACAGATTGGACAGATTGACGTCGTTTAATATTACAGATTGGACAGATTGACGTTGGTTTAATATTTCAGATTGGACAGATTGACGTTTGTTTAATATTTCAGATTGGACAGATTGACGTTGGTTTAATATTACAGATTGGACACCGACGTTTGTGTAATATTTCAGATTGGACAGACTGACGTTTGTGTAATATTTCAGATTGGACAGATTGACATTTGTGTAATATTTCAGATTGGACAGACTGACGTTTGATGATGAGCTAAACCAGCTTCGTTAGCATTAGCATCACAGATTCAGAGTTGCTCAGCGTTTATATCTTGTGTTAGAGGTTGGTTCCCTTATCTGAGCCAGCTTCCCCTTCTGACCCTTATGTGTCCTTAATAGCTTTATGTCTCAAATATGTTCACACAGTTCTGACATATTCATTGGTTTACTGCTGGTGACTCACTGTCTCACTGCATCACTCCAAAACAATGATGTCAAATCCAAAGCCAACGACCCATCCTATAGGTCACAGCACAGGCTGCGTCCAGCTAACGTCCATCCTGCTCAGAACGGAGAGAGGGGACGTCCACCTCTTACGATCGGGTTGATATTTTAACCAGACTTGTCCTCTCAGGCTTTGACCCCGTTGCGTGCAGACTCTCGATGATAGATGAGTTAATGTAATTACCCCCGGAGCTCTGCCCACATTCTGTAAGCTGGGTGAAAATTGAGATTCCAAAAGCGTCTCTCACTAATCTGTTGATGGATCAGCTTTAAATGTGTCTCAAGATAGTCCGATGTTGGATAGTTCCTGATGGACTCGTGCTTTTGTTCTATGAAGTAGACTTTAGAGAGATTGTGGCCTTAAATGCTCTCCTAAGGACATTGAAGACTCTGATAGAAGGAGAACCACTGGACATTTGCAACTTCTAGACCCATTGGCTTTGAATAATAACTTTATAAAGGCTCAGAAGATAAATTAGGAAATGTATTTGTAGGAAACACGGATAAGTTTATCCTGATGCATTTTTGCCGTCTGGTTTTGTAGTTTTGTATATAGATTTGTTTTTCTCCATCAGCTTTGTTTGTGAAATACAGAGAGACAATGTACACACGTGTCAGAATCTTTTGGGTCGAGTACGTTGCACCACAGCCAGAGATTATGCACTAATATGTCCTATTTTAGCGTACAGTTTGCTTTGAGTGCAAAAGTTTGCATCACCTCAGGACAAAATGAAGAAGACAAATAACAAGACATTTACTGTGTTACAGTTGGTTTCATACATGTTCCTTCATTATCACAAGTAACAAAAACAGTCAAATAGTGTATATTAGGATATTAATAGTGAACATTTCTAAATATATCAGTTTCTAAATATATCAAAGTTTTCATCTCCCTTTATGAATGTGATAGAAATTCTGTGGCTTCAGTGTTTCTGTGAGGTTTGTTGTATGCTCTGTCTATGTGTCCCAAATTTCCCTCGGGGGATTAATAAATGATCTATCTATCTATCTATCTATCTATCTATCTATCTATCTATCTATTACATTCACAGAAAGATTTATATACAGACAACTACAAACGAAAGGAAATATACATTTCTGTATTTAGATCTGTGTGGCTCTGTTTTTGCAGCCGTGCGGCCTGCTCACTCAGAAGCGACCTAATCGCAGGTCAAAAATCAAACGCAGCAGGTTAACCAGATTCTGTTTTCACCTCCTTTTTGCCAAACATTAGTCATGTCTCTATGTGAACTGCTGTAATGCCTTCTGTCACGTACCAGAAGGCTCAAACTTTCTTCGCATGTGCCGTCTGTCTTTCTCGCTCTCGCTCTCTCTCTCACACAACTCGCGTCTGACACGTCTGCGCTACATCTGCGCAGGCGAACGCGATCAATGAGCGAAGACGATACAACAAGACCGTCCTCCTTGAGTAAGAACACAGTGATCATTGTGGACTTTGCAATGCGGTTAACAAATAATGCAGATAAGCGAAAAACAAATCAATCTTAAGTGCGAGAGCTGACATTTGAACTCTGTTTATTTGTGATTAAAACGCAGGGTCAAAGGTTAAAGCAATACCTAAAATCTTTTGTCGCAAATGTTCTGCAATCGCCCCGTAACCTCGTATGTGATTCCACTTTCTAGCTCGACTAAGGTGGCCATAGTGTGCTATATAGTTCATAAAACACTATAAAGGGCTTGAGAAATGTAGGTCCTTGCTTCACTTTGCATTCCATTTTCCATATTAGTATAAAAAATTCCAACAATTCTGACCTTTCTGATAGCAGCTGTAAAGTAATGATGCCAATAATGTTCCAGGTTTCACCAGAACTTTGGTTTCCTCACGTCAACGATGAACCCCTCATTACGACACAAGTGCTTGACATATGGAGTTAAGAGATAAGGCTGGAATCTGCGTTCTGCGCATATGAATGAAGCGTGCACGTAGAGAACATCTTGCTTTCTCAATCAGGGGTATTTTGGACGTTGGAGGCTGAAGGTCTTCTTAAAACTCTGATATAGTCTTCGGTGGATGATTTATTCAAAGTAGTCCCAAGCGCTTCCAGTATATTCATAGCAGCTTGTGAGGAAACGTTCGTGCCAATAAACTTTTTCTGAATTTGAAATGTGTTCCTGTTGTGCATTCATTCTCCCGTTTTAAAAAAAGATATGCCTAACTTTGTGTCGCTTTGCGTCTTTCGTTGCAAGTCCAAGACCCAACTGGTGCCACCTATCATTACCCTCAGCTTAACGCGGCCTCTAAAAATACCAGGCACGCTGAGGATGAGATCATAACGTCTTGCCGGAGATATACGGAGTATATGATTACAGGCTTTTCTCACCATCATGGATTCGCTATTTGTCAGCCGAGTGCCAAGGCTGGCCGCCGCACACTGACATGTCTTCCAAACGGGCCAGCGACAGGCGTGCGCGCGTGCCTCGTGCTCAGCGCTGCAAAATGCACACCGCGTCGAGTGGCTGTCTTTCCAGCCGAGTTTTCATTCTGGGTGCAAAGAGAAGAAATGTGACTGAATGCACTGGAAAACACACAGGGAGAGAAATAAGGAAAGAAAAGGCTCAAGAAAGAGAGCGGGTGTTTACTCTTTTTGACTTTTTGACATTACATTTGCATAAATAAAGTAGTACATTTTTTATGTATATCAAAAAGCTGTGATGTAAATCAAGAAATGGTCAACTTGTGGGACATTCTGTGGTGTCGTACAGTAAAAGAATATATGATTAATATAACATTTTCCCCCATTTTTTCCCGCTTTACATTAAGGTTGCTTCAGCTACCATTACCCACTGCATTAGTTAACTTTAACAAACCATGAACTTTAGCATTATTAAACCATAAGCAATGTTAACAAAGTAACAAGCTAAGTTAACACATGTATTAATTCATGTTTGTTCAAGTGTTAACTAAATAAACCTGCATTAACTGATGTTTATTCCATGCATAACTAAAAATAAGTCCACATAAATTTGCATAAATGATATTACAGCATGTTATTAAATGGCAATAATCAGCTGAACTCGGGTCGGCGGGCGTAAATATTAGACACTACCATTCAGTTTTGAAGTATGAACCACCGCACACATATTCATTAAAGCATTAGTTCATATTGGTCATGGATTTACTCACTTGCTCATTATTTGGTTTATTTGGTTCATTATTTAAAAACATAAAAATCAATTAATACAAGTGTTACTTACTTTGTTTAACATTACTTGTGATGTATGATGTATTAATGCTGATGTTTATGGTTTGCTCATATTAACTAATGCAGTTAATAATGCTAGTTAAGGAAGTTACAAATCGTCTTTTTGATCTCATACTGGTTGCCAAATTTCTTTAGTCTTAACTTTAGTAACGTGAGAAGAAAAGGAAAGTAATACATAAATGAATGTACTATGTAGAGTACAATGTACAGGCCAGCGGCTTAATGTATGACCAAATGAAGGCAGGGCCAGAGGTGGAGATAAACTGAT
Organism: Olivaichthys viedmensis; assembly: GCA_028565825.1. Classification (NCBI taxonomy): domain Eukaryota; kingdom Metazoa; phylum Chordata; class Actinopteri; order Siluriformes; family Diplomystidae; genus Olivaichthys; species Olivaichthys viedmensis. The sequence continues at coordinate 29,882,901 of JAOUQW010000034.1, read as the reverse complement.
TTTATAGCGGTCCAAGTCTTCGCTCATTCCTGTCTGCCTGGCTCAGTAGTCAGAAACCACCACGGCACATTTCGTCTCACGGTGCACAGATTACTGAGAATTGGACATCATTTAACACATTGTTCCTGTCTGAGTGCTGGACTGTTTTCTGCTTTTATTTATGGCAAAGTTGACTATACTATAAATTCAATTTATTATTATTATATTTTTTTTTTTAAAGCATGGCTCCTCTGACTACAAGTTGTCCAGATGTCGAGCGTATTTGTCTTGTTTTGTTCATTTCTGTGCGTCAACTGGATGAATCTGAACGTTCTGTTTTTAAATGAATTATTATATCCTGCCATAATGAATAAACCCCCTATTGTTCTATATTTGTGTGTGTCCAACAGGGGGCGCTGTTGAGTTGTCCAAGAGCAGAACAACCCCTTCAATGCTTTGTCAGAAATGTCACAGAAGTCTACTATTAACCCTCTCTTTTTTTCTTCTTCTTAAATCATGTTTGATTTTGTCCAACAACAAAAAAACAACAACTAGTCTTAACGTTGCTTTTGTTTCTTTATTTCTTTATTTGGGCCATAAACCCAATTCACCAACCGTGTCCCCAAAGCAGGAGCAGGATATTTCGCATCATTTACTTTGCAATAAAGGTGTTTTGAAAGTGCAGTTGTGTTGTGCATGTTGGGACAGGATTCACGTGCATGTACCAAAATAGCAGGAGCAAAACAAAAAAAAAAGCAAAAAGAAAGCAAAGTTGTCCTTAACATAGGAAAAAAAAAAAGGATGGGAAGCTGATGTGCTGCAAGTGGCTCGTGATGTAATGCATGCAAGCAAGCATCTAATAGAGTTTATTACAACATAATTAATAGTAAAATAAAATAAAATAATTGGAAGATAAAACATGCGAGTTAAAAAAGAAAAAGAAAAGAAAAGAAGAAGAGAGAAATGGTGCAGATGCAAAAGCCTTTACAACGTGGAGTGAAAGAGTTAAGAGTAAAGGAGTTAAGGAGTCCAGCTGACAGTCAGCTGAGGAGGAGGAGAAGAAAAAAAAAAAAAAAGAAGAAAGAAAGAAAGAAAAAAGTTTTTGGCTCCTGTACTGATATGCTAATAAGCCCTCGAAGGACGCAATGCCATTGGCTGCGCCTCGGAGTCAATTCCGCGTTTGGCGCGTGACGTCGGGTCGCCTATAAAACTCAGCAATGCTTTTAAACTCATGTGCCGTCGCGTTGCCTTTTTTAAAAACAACTCCCACACGTCTTGCACGTCCGAGCCGACGTCCGCCTTTTTTTTTTTCTCCCCCTTTTCGACTTCTGTCCATCTCTCGCCTGCCCGGTGTGCACGATGTGATTCGGGACGAGAGCGCGTAAAGTGTTGCGTGTCCGAAAGCAGAAGAGCTTCAGGAGCGCGCGGAGAGGTGCGGCGCGGATCTGGGGCGCGCGCGCGTGTTGCGGGACAGCGCGTGTGTTGCGGGACAGCGCGCGCTCGGAGTTGAGAGGCCAAACCTGAAAGAAGAGAGAGACTTGTCTGCAAGCCCTTTTCCTTTCTTTGTGTTGTTGTTGTTGTTGTTGTTGAGCACGCATTAGGCTGGCTCACTGCCTCCCTGCCCACAGCGCGCTGACAGCCGCTCTCCAGCCCCTGTGCAGGAGCGTCACCGGGAAGCGCATGGCGTCCGAGCTGGCGCTCAACGCCGCCGAGCTGCCCACCAGCCCCCTCGCCATGGAGTACGTCAACGACTTCGACCTGATGAAGTTCGAGGTGAAGAAGGAGCCGGCGGAAAGCGAGCGCGTCGGCTTGACCCAGTGTGGGCGCCTGCTTGCCGGCGGCTCGGTGTCGTCCACGCCGATGAGCACGCCCTGCAGCTCGGTGCCGCCCTCTCCGAGCTTCTCGGCGCCTAGTCCCGGGTCGGGAGGCGAGCCCAAAGCGCACTTGGAGGACTTTTACTGGATGGGGGGCTACGCGCAACAGCAGCAGCAGCAGCAGCAGCAGCAGCAGCAGCAGCAAGCGCCGTTAAATGCGGATGCGCTCGGGTTCGGCACGGACGACGCAATGGAGGCGCTGATCAGCAGCGCGCACCAGCTGCACGCCTTCGACGGTTACGCGCGGGCGCAGCAGTACCCCGCCGCGGAAGAAGTCGGACCGGCCGCAGCCATGGTTTCAGCCGTTATCGCCGCCGCCGCCGCGACGACTCCGCATCACCACCACCATCACCATCACAGTCATGGCAGCACCGGACATCCATCCGGCGGTGCGAGCAACCATAACCACCATCACCACCAGCACCAGCAGCACCAGCACCAGCTGCAGCAGCACGGGCACGCGCACGGGCACGCGGATGACCGCTTCACGGACGACCAGCTCGTCTCCATGTCGGTGCGCGAGCTGAACCGACAGCTGCGCGGTGTCAGCAAGGAGGAGGTGATCCGCCTGAAGCAGAAGCGGCGCACGCTGAAGAACCGCGGCTACGCGCAGTCGTGCCGCTACAAGCGCGTGCAGCAGCGGCACGTGCTCGAAGGCGAGAAGACGCAGCTGCTGCAGCAAGTGGAGCACCTCAAGCAGGAGATCGCGCGCCTGGTGCGCGAGCGCGACGCGTACAAGGACAAGTACGAGAAGCTCGTGGGCAACGGGTTCCGCGAGACCGGCTCGAGCAGCGACAACACCCCGTCGTCGCCGGAGTTTTTCATGTGAGTGCGCACACCATCATAAAGATCACAGCAGCACAAGCAAGGCACAAATAGCTCGAGCGACGTTTTGTCGGGGTCCCGTGCACAATTCTTTTCTTTTTTTTCTCTTCTGTTTTTTTTTTTTTTTGCATCTTTAAAGTTTAAAACCTCTTTTTAAAAAAAAAAAAAAAAAAAAAAATCGGTCAGTCTTTTTCTGAGTTTTTTTTTTTT
>JAOUQW010000034.1:29805157-29826619 GCA_028565825.1 Olivaichthys viedmensis | reverse complement strand
TAGCTAACATTAAAACCAGTAGCAATGTTCACTAGCAAGCTAGCTAACATTAAAACCAGTAGCAATGTTCACTAGCAAGCTAGCTAACATTAGGCTGACATTTACATCATGTAATTAAAACCAGTAGCCAAATTTGCCAACAAGTTTTAGCCCACACATTTTCCACATTGGTGGCAATCATGTGATAGAAAGAGACCTAACCTTAGCATTGACCCAGGCTAGCCTTCTTTTCTATTTTAAAGGTGCAATTTGTAAAGTTGAAAAGTGTTTTTCCATCTGTAATAATCATAGAATTCCAAATATCCCTTTGATTTTTTTTTATTATTCGCAGTATTGCCATGTAATGGATCTGGCGAGAGTTGTTTTTTTTCTTCTTTCAATTCATGCTTCTGTTAACATTTTTTCCGGCCCAGAAATGAGCTCCGTCTCAAGCCGGAACACCTGTTAAGCCCCCCCACCTTTTTAAAAAGGCAATTTACAAGGCATACAAAGGGGGTTGGAGGGAATTTTCATCGTAATTGCAATTCAGCTCAAAGGCAGTAGAGGGCTCTACAAATTACACACTTCTCCTTTAAAGAAATACAATTATAAACTAAATTAAAGTATTGGCAATATAAACAATATTTTTATGGAAATAAAAATACTTTTGACATACTCAGTGATCCTCTTTTTGGCAGGCGTGTGTGCACAGGTTTGACCTTAAATAAGAAATGTAGGTCATGTGACGTCTTTTTTTTTTGAACACTTTTATTTAACCTTGTTCCTATGAGGCTGTGTTCAAAATGGCACCCTACTCCTGATTCCCTACAAACTCCAAAGTGCACTCTGGCTGATAGGGATCCCCCAGGCTACATCGTTTGGACACTAAACTAGTGCAGTGCATTGTGGGATTTCATGAGTGTGCCGGACATGCCGGATGTTCTACACTATGCTTTGGCATGATTTAAAAAAGGGCAATATTCACTTAAAGTGCACTACATAGTGAATAGAGTGTGGTTTCAGACTCACACTCAGGTGTAAAAGACATGCACGTAATAAAAAAAAAAAAAAAAAAGTATATACAGTATTTATTAGATCATTTTATGATGTAAAAATTGTTTTTATTATTGTCACACTTTTTAGAACAAATGTAAAATGGGTCATTTTGACCGGGACGTATCATAAGGGAATGATTCTTCGTCCCAACCCACTGGAGAGACGTTTAGAGCCCTGGGGCCTGAACACGCTCACGCTCCGGCCTCCAGAAATAACCCCCACGTGGCCATGCTGGAGATCTATTCCCCACCGGCAGGAACCTGTTATATGGTTACAGTTATTTTTGCTGTCTGTCTGGGCTGAGTTTTTGCGGCGCGCTCCAGCGAGAAGATCAATATTTTGTCATAAAAATCCCGGCCTGCGTCACCCAACTGTGCCCTCTGTGCCCTGGGGGATGGTTCGTGTGTGTTTGTGGGATTTTGTGTGTGTATTGCCATATTTGTGCCCAATGACAGTGTTCCTTAAGTCTTGAACAGTTATATGCCATGACTAAGATAGATATATGAATAAGCATTGCTGAATTGGAGTGTTAGTCCATGGGCGGATAAAGACACACCTGATCCAACTAACCAGCCCTCCCTGAGTCAACGTGTGTGTGTGTGTGTGTGTGTGAGTGTGTTAGTGCAGGGAAAACAAAGATGTGAAGATTTTATTACAAATAGTACTGTGCAAAAGTCTTGGGCACTCTCAATTTTTTACATACATTTTGTCTATTTGATGTCTTCTGCATTAGTGTGTCATTAGAAAAGAGTACATTTTAGATTTTAGAAAGTGAGATATTCAGCACTAGAGCACTTCTTAGATAAAAACATAATCAAGGCTGTCTGGGATTTTACCTGCAGAGACAGAAGCAAGTGAGAACATATACAGTATTGCGCAATGCCTAAACATTGCTGTCCTTTCTGTGCTGTTTAACCATTTGAATAATATTTTACAGCAAGGCCCCTATTGTCATGATCATAACGTAGGTGCAAAAATAAGGCGTAAGATCGTCCTATTATGTATTCTCTGTATTTTTGTGAGCATCAGTCCAGGTGGTAACGTAGCGGCGTAATTGTAAAAAAGAAAGAGACGGGGCTAAGAATGAATATATTATCAAAAGGTGTGGTTGGGCGTGCTGCTGCAATATCCAATCAAATCAGCTCCTGTCATTCCCTTTAAGAAGAGTCACTCAGCACAGTGACATTTTCATAACGACATACGATTAGATTTCACTTATAGATTTATTGTGGCTATTTTAGTGGTTGAAATAATCAGCTGGCTGACAGAACTTGCAAAAAAAAAAATCTCGTGTGCTTTTGTCACTCAGATGTGTGAGCATCTAGGACATATCAGCTATTTTCTCGTCTCTATGAGGTCTATAAAGTTGGCAAGTCTGGTATTTAATTAGCTTTCTTTCATTTGACATTTTATTGATTGTGTTAATTATATGCCGTTCTGTTCGTAATGACGTGTTAACTGTCTGATTCCTATTTATTAGCTGCAACTCATAAATGGTTGTTTGTTCTAAATTGTTATAAATAAATTAATTAATTTCTAAAAATAATTCAGTCAGGTGTATTTAGTTAATATTTCGGGGTGACATAAATAGTGACCATCCACCAAACCAGGTTGGAAGAAATGCGACAGGACTTAAGTTGGGGGGAAATCTTGTTTGGGCCAAAAATAAGAGTTAAAAAATCTCCAAGGGGCCTTTGCTTTTGATTAATTCGTGGAACTTTTGCAATAAAAACTGTTTTTATGCATGAAAAAAAATTCATTAAAGGAAAAGAAAGGAAAATTGTAACTGAAGAATCATGCAAATAGTAAAAAATCAGTATCTTACAATAATTTCAAAAAGTCTAGGAATGGTAAGTCGGTCAGTCAAAAGATCTTCGCCTTCTACCACTGCTCTCTACTACCACTCTGTCGCCTAGGAGCCATCATTTATATACATTTGGGCAGTGAAAAACCTGCAAAAAGTCACGTAGGCAATCATTTGTGCAATACATCACCTAATCAGCACTTGTGGAGTCAATCAGCCGCCTCTTGGGACAGAGTTTTAACCTTGGCAAACACCTTACCGCACAATTTTAGACCATGCTGCGCCGCTCCACCCACATGAGTGCAGGTGCCTAAATTTCTGAGCAAAAAAATTGCCTTACGCCATTGGTTATGGTATCCATACAAATTGGATTTGGTTGGATGTTTTTAAATATAGTTAAAAATTAAATAAAGTTAAAATGCACAGAAACGCTTTTGATACAGATTGGTAGCTGGACAAAAGAATGAAAGAAATTCAGTTATCATTTTTGAAAATGAGTAAGGAGTAAAAAGTATGTTTCGTTTCTTGGAAAGGTAATTGAGTAAAAGTACAAATATTCATTTTCAATTATACACAGGTAAATATCTTAAAGTGTTTACTTAAAGCTTAATAACCATACGCCTATCCAAAAAATTATAGTACTTTACACTCTACACTTATGCCTACATGAAAATAAAGCGCCAAGTTTCTGTGCATCTTGTTTTTCTGTTCATATTCTGAACATTCTTTAATAAATGACACTCTGACTACAGCTGCCATTCTTTCTATGCAAGTCACAGTTTCATTAAAGCTTTAAATAAACCTTTTATTTTAATGATCACAGCTTTTGCATTTATTCTGGCAGTTCTAGTGTGGACCATCCAGCCTTTACTCCATCAATGTAAAGGTCGAAAGCTTATTCATCAAGTCAGATTGCGTGTCTCCATTGCTCCATGACTGTTTCAGTCATTCATAAAGTAGTGAAGGTCCCCAGAAGAGGCCTTTTTTTTTTTCCACCGCTTGCGTGGATGATGTCATGCCTTTGTCACCTTTCGCTTTTACCCAGAAATGCTGGGGCTTGTGTGAGAATGTGAAGCTTTTGAAGTCTTTTCCTCTGAACAGAGGCAGTTTCCTGACAGTTGACCAGTCATACAGCACACAAAACACCACCATTACGATAGAGTTCAAAGTAAGATGACTCTTGTCTTCCAATCCTAACCTGGTTCAAATCGGACCACTGTGATAAACCTTTGCTTTTTTACTGAGGCTGCTTTGTAAAGACTTTGGATCTTTGCAAACAAATTACTTATTGGCTGCCGAAAAATTTCTTTTTCGTACTCCTTTTAAACTAAGCATACAGACAAATGAAAGGAAAAAACAACATAAAGTGTGTTAGTGAGGGTTTTTGGGCCACCTCAAGCCTCCAGAACAGCTTCAATGCAAACTTTTAACAAGACTGCTCACTTCTGCTGGTGCTAGTGATCACAGCCTAGATAATGGAGAACATTATAAGAAAGTCCAGAAACATATCTGACAGGTTCTGAGAATCTCACGCTGTAATGTTACGAAAATTACGTTACTGCAGCGTTGAAAATGTGATGTAAAAACGGTTTGCTTTACAATTTAATCAGAAGTTAGACAAAAAATAACCTTAGAGAAATGTGCGTTAACGTTCCTTCGATTAAAAATGTTGCAGCAACGGTGTAAGTGCTGTGTCGTGAGTTCTTCGTGTCAAACCCACTTCTGCTAAATTAGTAGGCTAGCTAGCTAGCTAGCAGGCTGGCTGGCTTGCAACAGCAATTTAAATGTTACGTAAAAAAAAATTAAAGGTAAAAAAAGGCTTTTAGAAAAACCTTGACAGAGTGAACGTTCCAGGAGTCCAAAATTCAAACCATAACGTTCTGAAAACTTTGTTAGCTGGGAAGTCTGACGTGTTTGTGCTTGATCATAGCTGAGGTATGAAGCACCGTGCTTTCTCCCCCCCATACGTACAAGTGGTGTGTGATGGTTATAATGTATGTTAAAAGTCACACCTATGGTAATGTGACTTCCCGGAACTCTCAGTGATGCTATGTTCAATCGTGTGCGAGGGAGAAAGAGGCAGTTGTGCTGTAATGTGTGAAAAGCACTCTGGGTGCTTGTGTGTGTGTGTGAAGCGCAGTTGCTATTGACAGATGTCTGAAAGGATGTGGTTGAGGGTGTAGACGGGGTGCTCTCTCTCTCCACACTGAGCAGCTGTGTTGCCTCCGAGACAAGCCTCTATGTTCATTACAGCTACATTACAGCCACCATACGGACGCTGAAAAGTAAATAAAATAAACATCAGCATGACATTCAGGGAACACATCAGCTGAGGAGGTTCCTTTATTGTGCTTGAAAAGCAGCGAAAAAACATCTGAAGACGTTCACGTGCACACACACACACACACACACACACACACATGCGCACAGTCCCACGTACAGCAAAGATAGCAGGCGACCTGGTCAACCGCATCCTATGATATTCTGAGAATGTTCAATCTTGAGTATCATTGGGCAAGGCCTTATCTGACGCAATCATAACCATGGGCACACTTTGGTATTGTTTTAGGGAGAAGAAAAAAAAGAAGCACGCATATTTTTGCTACAAAAGGATTCTAGTATTGATAGAGGAACGTTTGGGTCAATTTTGACCTGAGAGTAACAACGTAAAAATAAAAATAAAAAGTACCTAAACCTGATGGATCCTTGTGAATAAGAAACAAAATAAAAAAAAATTTGCACGAGTGACATGACCTGTGTCTTTTATTTGCACTTCCAGGACGATCCCACAGCATGTGAAGGGCATTTGTGTGCCTATTTCTGGAAATACTGAATATTTTACTAACAAGTGAGTAAATCATTAAATGAAGTCATATTGGTTATTTTAAAATATAGTTTAAAGTTGTATTGTTTAAATCAACGGGCTGGCCTGGGTCAATTGGACATGCTTGTGGTTAAAATCCTATGAGGACACAATCCAGATACAGGACGCATAAAACAAGCACACACACACACACACACATTTTAAAGGAATTCTTTTTTTATTATATTATATTTTTTTATTCACAATGTTACTCCTGCACCAAATCTCTGTATATAACAGTTCCAATATGCACTTCCGACATCCTGCATGTTTTCCATTTGATAACTGCTTTTCCTGGATCAACTCTACACACACACACACACACACACACACAGTCAAAGAAGAAGTGCAAAGAAACGTATCTCGAGCTGCCAGTGACAAATGAACAACCTCTAAACTGTATCCAAACTGTCTTTTCAATTGCGTTGAACAATTTGTCACTGGAAATAATGCTCCACTCCTCAAAATGAATGAGTGTGCGGCTAAATTATTTGGACTTGTTTAGCCCGTGGCTGTGGCTGCACAGTGGAGGTTCCTGAGCTCTCGCAGTTAGAGTGATAGTCCTGGCGGAAGGGAACGGGCTAAAAATCCCCATTCTTCTTCTTGCCTTCAATATTCAATGAGAGTGCTAATTGTAGCGAACGTCAAGCAGGAGGGGAAAAAAAGGGCCGACTAATGCTCTTTATGGGATAAGGGAAGAGGAGAAAGAGTGTATTTTATTGAAGCGGGATCGTACCCTGAGGAAGTTCCTCCCTTCTCGTTGTACCTGAGAATACCCGAGCTTTCCGTCGCATTTGCCATGTTGTGTGATGCTTCCTTTTTTCCGTTTCTCTGACCTTTTAATTATAAAATAAAACATAGCGGGTTATTAAAGGAATACTCCAGAGTTGTTCAACCTAATCTCTATCCACTGCATCTGTAGTGTATGTGTGATTGCTGTAGACAAGGATTTATTCACCAAGATTATGGCTTACATCAAACTCACTTGTAATGGAAGTCTAAGGGCAGTTGTTGAATTCAGTCAATAAACGTTTAAAATATATCATGCAAATCCAACACAACAACTGTTGCGTGAGGATGAGACAGACATGAGAGAAAATCTTACCAAAGCTGTTCTTATGGAGTTTTATTCAACTTTCCAACACTGGAGCGATACAGTAAAAAGTAGTTCCTGAAGGTGTTGTGGTATCCATGCACCATCAGAGCCACTCAACTACGCTGGTCATTTTGGCATAACCAAAAATTCTTACCACAAAAGTAGTCCTATCACTGAAAGGTCTGTTTATACAGATTTAAACCAAACACCTTTGGCTGAAGAATTTATGAAAGTGTTCTCCAAAAATGTTGCATAAAAGTTCCACAACTGCCCTTAGACTTCAATTATACGTGAGTTTGGAGAATTTGTTTTCTCTTCTTTTCTCAGTGCAGGGAAACGTGTCAAAATTCCTGTTTGTGGTAATCACACATACACTACAGATACAGTGGATAGAGATTATGTTGAAAAATGCTGAAGTATTCCTTTAAGGCTTCAGTTGCCTCCGGAGGCCGCAGTCCTGTTCAACTACTATTCATCTAGATTTCCTTTATCTGACCTCATTAACCTGTAATTTCTGTCTTGCACTTTTGAATAAAAATATATATAGGTCATATATCACAACATCACTGTCATATTGAGACCTGCATACCCGCAAAATAACATAAACATGTACCAGAAAAAGATGTTTAAGCATTAAATGTAGCTGCATCTCAAGGCCTGAATGCTGTTTGATCACAAAGCAATGCCAGTGTCCTTCTTCGTTCACTTCACTGTTCTCCTTGTTCCTGCGCTGTATATTTTGCATGTCTGGATTTTGATGTGCCTGCTTTCTGAGGCTGAGTCACTGTGACATTGAGAGCTGCAGTGTTGCTCTTTGACCACTTGAGGCAGTGCAGCTGAATATGCTCCCATCCGAGCTGCACCTGTCTGCTGTCCACCTCATCTGACCCCACCTCGCCTCCATCGGCCTTTATTCCTAATGTCCGCTGAAATAATGCTGATTTCCTTCATTGCAATTAATCATAAGCAGCAGCAGGAACAGAGTCAGATGCATTGTGTCCTTTCGTTAGGGTGGTTTATAAAGTCTGCTGTTCCAACAAAGTTTCACCTTGGGTTTGCATTTCTCCCTTCTCTCTTTTTTTAAATATTCAGGATAGAATAAAACAGACTAATTGCCAAATAACTTTGTGTTATTTATTTATTTATTCATTTTATTTGTTATTTTATCACATTCATTCATAAATTTTTTTAATAGTTTTATTTTATTATTATTTTATTACTTATTAATTTAGTAATAAGGAAGGTCTCTTTGCTGTACTTTTGGTTTGCAAAGTAATGTATTATTCTAATTTTATGTGTTTTTCTTTACTTGCTGTTTATTTATTTATTTATTTATTTATTTCTGGATGCCGGTTTTATTGCTTTACTTTTGACTTTCTGTGTTTTGGATAAAAACTGTGTAGTTGTATAATTATTAATTTATTAGATTTTATTTATTTATTCTTTCCTTCTATTTATTTAATAATTAAATAAAAATATTTTTAAAACCCTGATCACTTCAAAGTACAGTATAAATTTTTTTGTTCTTAGTTGCACTTTCTTCTTTTCTCCTGAAGTGTTTGCTCTGTTCTGAGTAGGCCTCTGTGCTCTCAGGCTGCACGTCTGCTCTCGATGTTGCGACACGCTCCTTATGAGACGTCTTCGGCGCCCTCGTGACCTTTTGTGCTTGGGCTATAAGGGGAGCGAAGGGGAAAGGCACGGTTTAGAAGCGAGTCTGTCTAAACCGATTCGCAGTGCCATAAATCAGGTCCTTTCTTAAACGATGACGGAAGCGGCGGGTGCCTGTTGCTCCACACATCACTCGCCTGCTGTATCATGTTCTTGAAGGGGAAAGGAGCATTTTCCTCCGGCATGTCGTGCATCTGCGCAGCGCTTTAGGGCCGGGGTGTCAGTAACAGTGCTTAAAATGCCTATAAATAGGTGCAGTGTGTTTTTTTTTTTTTTGGAAGGCTGCAGGGCTGTAGGGCAACGTCAGTGAAGAAGGGTGCACAAAAACATACTCATTCACTTCATCCTTTGCCTTTGCCATCCAGCAGAGGGGAAAATGTAATGTTTCACACTCATCTCTTTTAACTCTCACTCTGGGGTCATAGCACTGATGAAGGATTTGCACCATGAAAGTCATGAAAGCTTCTCTTTTTTTTGTCTTTCACAGTTATATTAAAGCATTACAGTATCGATTGAGTAAGTCACACATTGGCTGAAGCCTTAATCTTAACCTAATTTCCTTCCATGCAAAAGTCAAAGCATGACTTTCGCTTTTCATTTTTTCACGCACTGAAAGGATCAACAGTCCAGTAGACACACATAGCCGTCTAAATGCCGTTAATTAAAGTGAAATGCAAGACAGGCTTCTTTCAACGTGTGTCAAGGAGACCCCAGTAAGTAAGATTCCAGTCCGGACACGTCGCTGCTGCCGAACCGAGCGGGCGGCTCATCTGTCAAAAACTCTGAAACATGAGTCGCTTCTGCAAAGTGCTCGTCCCCGTTTCCCTCCTCGCTTCAGTTTGGACCTGATCCACTGATTCCGGGATAGCAGTCACTCCTCTTTCATATTTCACCCCTTGGGTCTGATTGGGAACGAGGCCACTGAATACCATCCAATGGGCTTGGTCGAAAGTTCTGCTTTCGAAAATCTGACTCGGGTTGCAGTCGTATGTACAGTGTTGTTCTTCTCCAAACGGGCCAGAGTAAATTTTCAAAAGATTTTATCTCTATGTTCTCTAAATAACATTAAAAAAACATATTTGCTGTATATTACAGAGACATCAGGGCTCTGTAAAAAAAAAAAAAAACACCTAATTTTAAGACATGGGAAAGTATTGAAATTCAGAAAATGTTTTGGAAAAAGTATGGATATTCTGTTGTCAAACTTTTTTCTTATTTTCTGCACTAATACAGCTTCCTTAATGCATATCACATTTCACATTTTCCCTTTTTTTAACACAGCTCATGGCCTTTAAAAATCAGAAAGAAAACTGAACATAGAAAGTCTGGAAAACGACAAAAAATAAAATCAATCTTGAAAAAGTCGTGAAAAGGACTTGAATTTTTTTAACGAGGTAAAACTCCAAAAATATCATATCACGTGACTTTTCCCATTTTCATGATACACAATATGCATCATGATATTTAGTTTCACTGAGGTTAAAGCTGGATCATAACAGTGCTACAATGTGAAAAAGTCCAATCTTTTTTCTTTTCTTTTTTTAAATAAAAAAATGTTACAAAAGTAAACAATTTATAAAGAGGAACAAGAGGGAAAATTCTCATGTCTCATTACGTCAATGTTAATCTTTTTTACTACATGAATACACTTAATTTGCACTGCACTTAATTATTTTATTTTTTTATTCCCCATCAAGCTTATCCAATTTATCTCATGTCCTTATGTCCTTCAGTTTTCCCGTTCGACTGCATGTCGGTTTTTGTCTTTGGGGACCGTTTAAAACCCTGATCATCATCTTTCAAGCATATATACATCTTTCATATATATATATATAAAAGACACGGGTCAATAAAACATCCATTGGTAAGCAGTGAACAGAAGATGAGGGTTAAAGGCCTTGCAGAAACACAGTGGAACTGCACCAGTGATGGGAAGCTGCAAGAAAAATAGCCGTGGAATTTCGGAGGTGACCTTGGAGGGTTGGGGTGAAAGCCTTGTCAGCACAAGTGAGGGATGAAGGATTAGAAGTGTGTGTGTACACAGGGGTATGGGGCATAACTCAGAGTTTTGCATAGAACACGGCCTTCTTCTCATAGGTCATCTCTTTTCATTTTCTAGTAATGCAGTTGTGAAGTTAACGTCAACGTATCCCTTTAATATCTTATCTTCTTTATTAGCAATATAAATAATATTCATAGGAATAGACACACGCTTGTGGATCCTTGTGATAGTATGAAGTATTACAAATAAACTTTAAAATAAAATGACCTTTTAGTTTTATGTTTACAAATCATATAAAAGTGATATTTCATGTTCATTCAAGAAAATTGAGCCATTTTTAGTAGTTTTACTTTTAGTTAAAAAAGAAAAAGTATTCAAAAGAGTCATTTTGACACGAACAGAACATGAGTTGAGGATAAACGACTTCCTGTTGGCTGCATGGTAGGAAGGGTCAGCTCCGTTTATCTCCTCTCCATTAGCAGAGTGAGAAATTCGCAGCACCTCAACGCTTTTTTACGAGCTTCTCAGCCGCAGGCTCGGCGCGTGCTTTTCCAGAGGCCACGTCCACGCATCCTGCCACGGCACAGACTGTAAAACCGAGACAATCGCAAAGATGCAGAGGGTCATGATGTCATCGTACAGGTCACTGGGGCAGGAAACCTGCTGGGCCAAAGCTTCTTATTCACCGCCCCTTCAAACACACAGGGCCTTTTAATGCTTATGCTCTGTTTGGGTCCAAATTAAATCTTAAATTTTTTTCCTAAAAGTGAAACATGTCAACATGAAACTTGATGCACTCGGCTTAATTTCTCAAAAAAAAAAAAAAAAAAAGCCATTAAAAAAAAAGATATTTATGTCACATTTATGTTCAGGTCATTTCAACAAGGTGAAAATAACATTCCATCTATTGATTATTTGCACCTGCCATCAGTTCCATCCTCAAGCATTTTGTGTTCCTATTTCCATAAAGAACGTTTACATCAAGTAACACTTTACTAAAGGGCAGTCTTCATAGGGCTACATGACACCTACATAAGCCCTACATAAGTGTCCGAAAGTCAACAGAGAAGACAATTACATCATAATTCTTAATTGTTTGATTGACAGTTAATTACTTCATAATTGTGACAGGTCTAGGATAAACAGGGTGTCCATGGTTAAGTAGTGAACATAAGTAAGTAAACTAGGCCCCGTCCCAAACCCATCATGGAGATCACTGACTCTCTCTTTGGTAACAAGACCTTCTTGTCTCGCACTGATCTCTGCTAACACTCTCTCGTCCACCTTTGACTTCCTCCGTTGTCAGCTAGTGTTAGGTGAAGCCTCCACAATCTCCCACACAGGATGGAAATTGCTTCCTGCCTCCTGACGCGAGGCGGTGTTTGAATCCTTGGCAGATATATGGATTACTGTGTTTGTTCAGACAAATGATTCGGTCTTGAAGAGGAAACCCCTGAAAAAGGGGCCTATCAATGTTTGCACAGATACTGGGTCTTACGAGGGCAAACACAAGAATCACTGCATTCATCACCGCAGGATTTCGTTTGTAGCAAAAACAACGACGATAGAGCTGATTCACGGCTCGCTCTGGGCTCCCGACCCGATATCGCTGCAATAATTGATAACTCTACTAATTGAGCCGCTTAAAACGGAGGCGAGCGTGTTGGCTCGGGTTGACGACCGGCCCGGAGGGTCTGCGGCACGTTATCAAGCCGCACTCCAATTTCTCAGGGAGCGCAATGAATTAATTGGAGCAGGTTAAACGCAGACAGCCGGAGCAGCGAAGACAGCTTTCGACACAATGAGAGCACGCTGAGGAGGAGAGTGCATCTGCTGCACCGCCGAAGCACACTTTTATTTAACCCTCCACAAACCACACGAGTAATTAGGACAGGCTGTTTGTTAACTCTGTGCCATATTCAAAGTGTAACTCACAGTGTCACTGGGTGAATAAAAGCAGGAACAAGATGTGAAAGACAATCACGATAGTGAAGCTTGTGAAGTATACCACATGAGAAGCTTGCTTTTCTTCAAATATCAGGACAAAAGATGAGTCAGGGATGATCTAGTCAGTAGGGGTGTTTTGATATGGCAAAAATATCATACCACGATACTCGAAGACATGATATGTATCACAGTATATAGCTTTGTTGTGGTTTCCTTAAAACGTGCCAGTTATGCAAGGTAAAGAAAAAAAAGTTGGGGTATTTAGCAAGAAATAAGAGTGGGGAAAAAATGGGGAAAAATCAAATGGCTAGTAAAAAAAAAAAATAAAAAAAAAAAAGATGGAAGAATAAAACTATCGTAATAGTTCAATTCAAATGAATTTACTGGGAATAAGGAAAGAAGGAAAAAACTTTCGCAAACTTACAAAATATACAAAATAAGGGAAAAGATCTAATGATCTGAAAAAGAAAAAAAAATTATGTTCGTTTTACCAAAAATAAGAGGGGGAAATGGAAAACCAGAATCAAACAACCATTTTTTTTATTTTTTTAATTTTTTTTACAAAGTTCATTTCGAGGGAAACTTAAGTACATAAAAAGTCACAAAAAAAGGGAAAAATCCCTATCCAAAGATAAAATATTGAACAAGGACAATAAAATAAATCATGTTAAAAAACAGAAAACCTATTTTTCAAAAATAAAATATTTAACAATATGAGGGAAATAAAATAAATCAGACGATTGGTTAAAAAAAAATACAGGGTTATAGAAGTACTTCCAAAACCCACGAAACTCTCACAAAAAGTATATTGGGAAAGAATTTATTGATCTATCGATATCGTAACATCATATCGTCCAGCCCTACTGGCCATACACCCACCATTTAAGAGAAATTAGGAATTAGAGGAAACCTTCATTTCATCCTTTTAAATCTTCAAATCCCTTTTCCATATAGCCTCAGCATGACTGTGATATAACATGTAACTGTAAATAACGAGCTCTATGCACGTCTGATACATAAATCACTCATGCACCGAGATGAAAAACGTTACCCAACATTCAAATTCTCAGATTTTTGTAGATTTCATAATCTGATCTGACATTTCACACGTGCAGGTGCGTGTCGTTCACATTACAAACGCTGCCACTGTGCTCCGTTACTATGTAAAACAACAAAAAAAAGCTCAAACTGGTGTTTTGGTGCATGTCGTAGGTGTGGTTTCTCTGTTCCTGTCTTCAGTCATTCTTTTGTACACACACACACACACACACACACACACACAGACTCATAGAGATAGTGTGGGGGAGTCCAACAGTGGAGTAGTAGGCCTCTCTGACATCACTTCTCCCACATCAAAAAAATTGAGCAGCTCCAAAACCTGCTACTGGTTCTTACACGCTTACGCACACACCGGAAATATGGGGAAGATGGGAAACCAAGAGGTATCATATATGTCTAGAGGGGAACCTTGATCATGGTGTTTACTTTGCTCATTCTGTGTTCATTTTGGTCTTCGAGGTGCATTTCAATAATAAAAAAATGCATTATATAGAATTGTATTGTTAACCAATTTAGGAAAGATGTTTCGCATCTTTTTATATATTTATAAATATTTTATATATTTGAATGGATACACAGTGGATTTTAAAGTGTACACTGGTAAGTCTAAGCTTGCCATCAGGACTGTTTTTTTGATGCTGTGATGTCACTCGTGAAGAAAGATGACCTGGGCTCGGGTTAACACATATACTGTGACAACTTTTTAAACAATACAGAGGACAACCAATCGCCCCGTGTTGCTTATACCCTCCATGTGTTCTCTTTTAAACAGCTTATTGAGATGCTAATGTTCTCTCTTTAGACGGAAAGCCTGGTGAAATACACCACTTTTGGCTGCAAAATATATAAAATATAATATAAACATAAATATTTCACAATATATATGAAACATGTTTCCTAAAATGGTCATCCATCCAATACAATTCCAGTGGAACAAAACGCTCTTCCACCACTTTTGCGGACAGCCGAAGGACGCAGACAATGCAGGCTGTTTAAAAAACTGACCCCTTTCTGGTGTGGGGGTTTGCAAGGTTCCACGTTTGTGTAACTGTGGACAGAAACCGCAATGCGAAATTTCATAGATAAGCAGAATTCCGTAAAAACCGCCCAGAGACACTTCCTAGAAAAATGGGCATAATTTTGAAAAAAATAAAATAAATACAAGAAGTAAATAGCTTGTGTTTTAGTTCAAAGGGTTTTGTGCGATTTATTATAATTTTTGTTAAAGTTTTCTTTCATTATGATGGTTTATTTATTTATTTATTTATTTATAATATTAACTTCTAATAGCTTGTATTTTAGTTCAAAGGGTTTTGTGCAATTGTTCTGGGTTAAAAATGGTCTTTCTTTATGATGGTTTAAATTGATCTTTTATTATTAAAAACGAATTATTAAGCAATTCTGTCTGCTCAGTCTGGGGATATACAACACTTCATGGTTCTGTGAAAAAAAGGGCCTTGCTCAAGGGCCCAACAGTGGCAGCTTGGCGGTGCTGAGGCTTGTATCCATGACCTTCTGATCAGTAGCCCAGTGCCCTAACCACTGAGCCACCACTGCCCCAGGTGCAGCTTTACAAAAGCAAAGCCTTCAAAAATGCATAGAACTCGTCAACGTTCCTCTCCACGGAAATCTTTAGTAAAAGGCGAAAGATTTGTGCTGAATGAAGAGAAATTCGGACAGTGTTCCTGTAAGCTGGTGCGTATTACACCACAATGTGTGGGATGGTGCCGGGGTGCGAGTTCCCACCTAGTCACTGACATATTCCCACATGCTCAAACTGACTCTGCTTACTGTATTTGATGTGTCATGAGCACGTACTACGACTAAAACCGCATCTCGGCTACACAGAACGCGGCCTGTTTCAATGTTGAATTCACCACCCTGACAAAATTGACACATTTTTCCTCGGTTTACAGAATATTTGCACGCTCATGCACTCATTAAAATGCACACATATAGTGAAATGGATACTTCTGTTAATATGTTGGGGGGTTTTTTTGAGTCTTTTTGACCCCAACGTTCCTGCTTATCTCCTGCTGTTCACCACATCTGACCCAATTATCTTATTGCATTCGGGAGAAGCGAGAGTCGCGAGTATCCATTTCTCACACTTTGTGAGCGAGCGTGAGAGGTGCGCTTGCTCGCTTTTTTGTTGCGCGAGTTCTCTCAGAAGCCTGAGCGCTATCAGTGCAGTGACCTTCTGCCACCCACAGTCAGGGGAAGTGATGCAATCGCGGCCTCGTCTCCTCACAGCTCTCCCTCGCGTGGTTAGAGCCGCAGCGAAACGGTGAGAGAAACAGCGAGGCCGTTTAGCACGGTTTCTGCTCTGCCTTGCTGCCAAAAGCATGACAGAGAGCCGGAGAGAGAGAGAACAAGAGAAAGGGGACTATTTATTTAGTTATTCATTTATTTTATACATCGTGAGACAATTTCTTGTTTTTCTTTTATTGCTGTTGCAACGTCGTCACATTTCGATTATTTATTTTTTAATCGGTTATCATTCAGATCACATCATAATGAAAGATTTAACAATGCGAATGCACCAATTTTTAATCAAGCGCTGAAATCGAAAGCGAAATTGAAATTGGGGATTCTGCAAATAATTCACGTTGTGACACATATGTTCAATGGAAAAAGGGGAGGAGATAAGAACTGGAAACGTTGAAACATTAACTCTTTTGGCCTGAGTGACATTTACACGCACTTACGAGAATCACGAGGGAATTTCTCGAACAGAATAAGTCAGGATAAGTGTTACTATCTCGCTATTGAGATGGACATAGATAACAGAAAAACGCAGGGTGTCTTTAAGACAAAGGGCTGAGAAAAGGGTTGCCAGGTGCATGGTTTTCCTGCTGCGGTTGGTTAATTAATTTTTTGTTTTATTCAGTAGGTTGGGGGCTTGGACATTTTGCATACATTCAAATCAATGTTTTTGCGAACCAAATAACTAAGCTGAAGGTTTTTTTAATGCAAACTAAATGTAGTAAATTTTTGTGTATATATATATATACTGTATGTGGGCTATGTTTGTGATTAAACGGTAGGGAATTAACAGGTGATGTGGTGCCTTGATAGAAATAAGGTATTGTAACTAGAGTGAATGCAGATAAAATAAAAAATAAAAAATAGTGACTGCTTTTACTGTATGAAAACTGCTTGTTTTGTTTTGTCATACTCATATGTATCCTTTATTTATGACAATATGTGTAATAACAACGAGAGGATTTTATGACTTTGATGGTTTTAGTACTGCTTCAATAAAAATCTATCGTGCATTGTTGTAAATATTACAATATATTTGGCAATGGTAGTCATGATTTTGGAGTTTAACACTGGGTGTGGGAGGGTCGGAGATTGAGTTTTGGAATTGCACTGGTTTTTATTGATCATTAGGCTGCTTTTTGGGATGCAGACCTGGCAACTCGGGTTTAATCTCTCCATTCCAGGCTGAGGCAAACTTAACACAGCTCCAGCCAGGCCACTGGGTCAGAACAGACTTTACTGTTAACACCTACATGTACAGTAATACCAAAACCCATTGAAACCTATACAACGTCTTTTGCGGGGTCGTTTTCATATTACTGATATTTTCACTATCATCCTTCTGTCTCTTCTGCATTTTTACATGAGATATCGTCATATAATATTCTTACTGAGTCCAAGTTCATCAAGCAAAATTATGAAGGTAGTCAAAGCCAAGATTTAACCTTATTAACCAAGTGCTTATTCTCACTGTTCTGGTGTCCCCCTGTGTGGTTTTTAGCCACAACACATACAGTACCATATCACCAAGTGGCCACAATACAGCTGCCCTGTTCCACTCACAAAGCATCACACTCAGAAACTGTGGTTTTCTCATTACAGCACACTCATACAAGCAACGATACACACATATGACCCTGATTATACAGTGCAAATGTACTATATTGAGCTTACTGTACATGCACTTGAAACTATAAACACTAGTGTGAAGGACATTAGACGCACTACAACTCAAATCATTATATATTCCAATAGAAAACTACACAATGTAGGCATTAAGTATTGTCAGTGTGGACACAAGATTACACAAAACACAAATTAAAAACCATCGATGTGCCTCATATGCCTTAAATATATTGTTGTGGTCAATGTGTAGGTGTGGAAAAAAATCCAGTTTCAGTTCAGATAGTAAACACATTTTCATTTGCGTGTCCCGCGTCAAAAGACTTCTTCAGTTTTACAGAGGAAGTGTATAACCTTGCGTCTTGGCGCCTTTATGGATCTCCAGCCCAGAACAATAGCGCTTGCATCCTGTGCTAACGTGCTAGCGGCCCTTTGCGCTGACTGACAGCGTTTGAACGGGGGATAATGTGTCGTCTCCCGATGCCAGCGAAGCCAGAAGTGATAAACAACAGCAATCCGAGCCAGAGCAGGCGGCGGCCTGAGAGGGCCGAGGACGTGCGCTTAATGCACCTCGCATCCAAACACATGCACCATCAAATATTAACATCACCACATACTTGTCTTTGCGTATGACACACTTTTTAAGGCCTGTCCAGAATTCCTTCTTTTTTTCTTTTCTTTTTTTTAAAGATGCTAATTCTCCATGTGCAACTTGGACATTTTTTTTTGTCCAGTCTGGCATATTTATTAAAAAGTTTATCTCTCTTTATTATTATGTGACGGGGTAAATAGGCTCCTCGAGTGGCCCCGCTTCCCGGCCTTGCTGTAACGCCAATGTAAACATGGATTGGGTAATTTGAATTCTGACAAAGTGGAGATTAGCCGTCAAACCCAGCGGCGCGCCGATTATTGCTAAAATAATCCTGATTTGATATGCATCGACATTCCAGGCGGGAATTTTTCAATTTGTTTTTTCCCATTGCCGCATGTAAACAAGCTTCACTGTCTCCTTATCACAGAGAAGCACAGCGGCTGAATAGGCATGCATAAGCCCGCGCCGGCCGTCCCCACCCTCGCCAGTCGCTCGTCTGGGTTTCAACAAGTCTCCTTTATCGTGGCTGAGGTGGAGGCGGCTGGAGGGGCTGTTTATGTATGTACCTGCAAATAATTTTTTAAACATGAAGTCCCGCGCAAGTGCACATTCTCTGAATATGTTCTGCATGAGGAGTTTTCACCCATTTCCGCCGAGTGAATGGCGCAAATGTGCAGGCTGTCAAAAATCAAAATGGCCTCCTGTGTCACCGAAATAATCAGCCCCCATCCAGGGCCCTGCAGCCCGTGATAAATGTTTACGCAGACTATTGTCAGGCATATAGGCGGGAAAGAATTAGCCATTACAGAAATATCTTATGCAACACAGCTAACTCCGAATTAAAAGTTTTCGGAGAAGTGCTGCGGGATGCTCTCGGGTTTTTTCTTTTCTTTTTTGCACAGCCATCCACCGGGTTCAAATCTCTCGCTGTGAGCGCATTGTGACTGAAAACTGCAGACTATTGAAGCCACGATGAGTCAGTTTAGAAAGCCGCGGACAGCGTCGGCTAATAGAAATGGAGAGACGTCGTCTCATCTGATGGCTTGTGCAGAAATGTGGCTCAGGGTTCATGTATGACACAAGTGTTTACCTGGATTTTATAAATGCAAATAAGGTGGTGTTCAGTTTGGGGGTGGAAGTTTAAATAAAGTCACATGGTTTCAGGGGGTTAAGGACAAGCAAATGTCCTCTAAACAAGTTTGTCTTGTTTACAGAGACAGTCAGGATTGACGTAAACTCTTTGAAGTCCTTTATTTTCACTTACAGTCACTTTTTTCCCTTGTTTAACACCCCAAAACTTTCTTTACTTTCTTTAATAATGCATGGCATAATTTATTTTTTTAGCACAAACTCAGCCATAAATCGGATTCACATTATATACAGGCTATTTTAGAAATGACTAAAATAGAAACTAAATAGGAAGTTACATACATTTACTGAAGAAAATTTAATAACATTGTTATCGAAATGATTTAGAGATATTTAAATAATGATGTGTGCCACATACTATGGCACATTATTTAGTATAGTAATATGTGCTTTTGGACGCAGCCTTAGTCTCGGATAAAACGCCACTTTGGCTGTAACATCTCGATGAATTGGAGTTTGAATTTTTTACTTTTTTCTGTTTGTTTCAATTAAAAAAATTACAAATGCTTAGTCTTTCGAAAAAAAAACAAGACTGTACACCCAACAATATATTTTCACCCCATTTGAATTGAAAGTTTGGAATCTACACTCTTGACTAAACTTTTTCCCTTTGTTTCTACGAGTGAGAAATAGTTAATGTAAAATTACAGCATGTCTTATTATCGCTGGTCGATAACTGACTGTACCTGCGACACAATCTATTATCAAGTTTAAATTGTAATGAAATAACTCCTTATACTTACAAACACAAATGTGGGATCAAGTTCAATTTCGAATCTGCGCGTTCGACAGATTTTCTCGGCCCTTTTTTTTACAAGCAATGTGCGAGAAATAATTACCATAAAATTACACCACGCATGTTTATACACTGGCGATAACTGCGACGTCGAAGGATTAACCAAAAGGTACCTTTATGGTACATTTTTTGGAAACTTGATCCAAACCCAGACTTGACTGTGACACTTAGAAAAACCTCTGATTTGGATTTTTAAACAATATCAAGTATTTAACTATTCGGCTTATTCCCATTTTTTGGGAACATCACACATTCTGAAACGCGACATGTCCAGATCGTGCAGGTCATCTTCATCTGAACTAGTGGAGCGCAGTTTTGATTAGAGGAGACCAGCAAAGACGAGACTGCGGTCACTTGAATTACAAAACCCTTATATGATACGATACCAAGGTTGATGTCCAGTTAGTGCTGACAGTTTCAATCGATTCTGGCCAGATCACTTACTGCATAAATCGTTATGGCCGATGCGGTGCTGGCGGGAGGGTTTTTTCAGGAAGGTGAGCTTTTCAAGGTGTGCCTTCGGCAGGTCGGAGCGAAGCGAGAAGAAATGCAGATTTATCACAAAATATCCGTGCGACGACATCTTTATTTTGAATATTCATCGCGAACGCTTTTCATCGCAAAGTCGATGACGCCTTTATTGTATTAGCATTATAATGGATATGGATTTTTGCTTTTCTTTTGAGGTCAATTTGAGACTTGGAAAGAAATCCTGGATAGCGGTTTCCTGTCAGTCACGCCCCCACTGTCTGACCTTAGATAGGATGTTGAATCGGAGGCAATTGACCAAAAGAGGACAGGGGGGGAAACCGCTGGTTGTTTCACAAGTGAGGCCGGTTGACTGGAGCTTTTCCTAGCCGTCCTGTGGTTCAATATCGCAGAGCACCGGCGAGCTCTCTATAGACCCCCAGTAAATATTGATTACGCTGTAAAGCATTATTAGGCCAGGAGGCCTTTATTACTGTAACTGGCTATATTGCAATAATAAAACCTCTCGGTGTATCTTTTTCGATTTCATCTGGGATCAACAAAAATACGACGCGATACACTTCCGGAGTTGTACAGTGCTGCCCCTCGAGAAAACCCCCTCGCTCTCTCCTGCACCATTTTTGTCAAAACGCTGTCTATTTGGGTTAGCGAAGGAACACACAGAAGCATCCCTGCTGACTTCTCTTCATCCGGCACAGACCTTCATCCGGCCTCCGAAACTCAAACTCACTTTAAAGAAAAAGGAAATGAAATCCTGAACTACACACAAGACCACTTATAGGAGAGGAAGTACAAATGTACAGCACTGCGCAAAAGTCTTTGGCACCCTAAATAGTGCATATATGTGTTTGTCTTAGGTGTTTATTTGATGTCTTCTGCATTAGTGTGTCATTAGAAAAGAGCAATTTTTTTATTTCAAAACATTCATAAAAAAAAAAAATCTAATGTTACAGAGAAATGCTTGTAAGTGATTAAAGAAAGTGAGATATTCAGCACAAGAGCACTTTTTAGATAAAAACAGAATCAAGGCTGTTCTGGGATTTTACCTGCAGAGACAGAAGCAAGTGAGAACCA
>JAOUQW010000034.1:29779825-29791691 GCA_028565825.1 Olivaichthys viedmensis | reverse complement strand
TGCGTGCATGTGTGTGCGCGTGTGTGTGTGTGTGTGTGTGTGTGTGTGTGTGTGTGTGCGTGTATGTGTGTGTGTGTGTGTGTGCGTGTGTGTGTGTGTGTGTATGTGTGTGCGTGTGTGTGTGTGTGTGTGTGTGCGTGCATGTGTGTGCGTGTGTGTGTGTGTGCGTGTGTGTGTGTGTGTGTATGTGTGTGCGTGTGTGTGTGTGTGTGTGTGTGTGCGTGCATGTGTGTGCGTGTGTGTGTGTGTGTGTGTGTGTATGCGTGTGTGTGCGTGTGTGTGTGTGTGTGTGTGTGTATGCGTGTGTGTGTGTGTGTGTGTGCGTGCATGTGTGTGCGTGTGTGTGTGTGTGTGTATGCGTGTGTGTGCGCGTGCGTGTGTGTGTGTGTGTGTGTGTGTGTTGGTGTTGGACCTGACAGCTCTCTCAGTGGGGGGAGCTTTTGTAACACGGCGTCTTGCTGCTCTAACAGAGGCTAATCGCTGCTCTCCTCAATGTGGTCCTGTCCAAAACAAACATTTACTGCCTTACAGCGAGGGGTCTAGGCCTGGTGACGCAGGATATAGCTAACACGAGTGCTCTCCCTTAAGCGGAGAGCGGATGGCAGGACGTTGGCTGTCAGCGGTGCTGCGGGGGAGCCAGATCACGAGCACTGTAAGAGCTGTTTGTCGGTTTGAGAGGAAGAAGCCATAAAAGCGGAGAATCTTATCTTAGCAGACGCAGTTCTTTTTCAGTTTTTTTTGCCATGCCACCTTTTTTGTCCAGTCAGGGACATTTCAGTGAACTTCTATTCCAAGAATCCCAGTATTTTTACGATAAAAAATATTGTAAAACAAATTCCAGCACGTGTACGGCCTCTCAAGGGTTTTCAAATGGCCCATATTTCATTTGATAAATACGTATTCTACCGTAAAGGACCCATATCTTATTATAAAGGGCCTTAAAGTCAGTGGGATTGGGAGGGCTCTTTTCTGAGCTGTATTTCCTTTGCTTGTTCATCTGTGTTTTATTTCATTGCGCGTGACAGCATGGGGAGGTACAGGAGAAACACAGCTGACGCTAGCGCTCGTACTCACACCTTTAACGACATCTTAAATGTCACAGAATGTCACGCTGAGGGATAGATTGAAGAGAAGCTCGCTATACGTTAGGGCCTCATTCCCTCAGGCTCCCGTTTGCCTCGCAGCTCTGCTCGGTGAGGGTTTGTACGTG
Organism: Olivaichthys viedmensis; assembly: GCA_028565825.1. Lineage (NCBI taxonomy): Eukaryota > Metazoa > Chordata > Actinopteri > Siluriformes > Diplomystidae > Olivaichthys > Olivaichthys viedmensis. Next base: position 29,790,481 of record JAOUQW010000034.1, on the reverse strand, counting down.
TGTTTGCGTGCATGCTTATTTCTGCTTATTGTGGCCCACATTGCAGCACCTATAACACCACTGTGATTTACAACACCTGCTACTGAGGGGAGCAGCCATCTTCTTCCCCCTGCCACGGCTTTTGACACCGTGGTCTTGTTTTCATCATTTCCTGATAGCACTGGCATACACTATTTCTTGTAGGGTGTTGTGTTTAAGCAGTAAACATGCTCCCGGAGGGTTTTTTCAGCTAGTAAACTTAACCAGGCAGGTGTCAGAGCGGCAAGCGGCCTACCATGCAGTGTGCATGACCGCTTCCAAGTGATCAGTTCTGTCTCTCAGACGGCCCTGATTTACTAAGATCCCAAATAACGAGTGCTAATTTGCACGTGCAGTAGAAAACAATATGTAAATTAGGTTTTTGCACGCGCTAATTGTCCCTGATAGCCGCGGCGACTTCGGATCTCAAAAGAGACTCCCGGAGGACACTGAAACTCAATAACGCGGTAGGTCGCATTGAAAAACTGTGAATGTAAAATGAAGGAGTGAAGACACAAATGTGCATTTTGTTAATAAGGTTTATGTGAATGAAAACCTTTTTAAAGGCTCTTGAAATGCTGTCGGTATCGAATATCGAATATACCGCGATGATAATAAATCATCCATTTTGAGAAGCTTCCTGATTGGTTTGAGACACGAAGGCGTAATTTAGATAAAGTTTCTCATTATTCAGACTTGGTAAATGGTATAATTTCATCTTTAACCGTCGGAAATACCTGCCCAGGCCATGTCATGCATAGTTAAGCAAGCTGGGATAAATGTGTAAAGTATTTGTATCAATAAGTGTCAATTTCTTTTAACATATTGCAGAAGTATATTCAAAAATTGACAATTAGAAGCACCAATTTTGCCTGTGTTTCCTGGCCTTAAAACTACAATTTAGCCAAAAAGTAAATGTAACGGAGTAAATGTAGTGCACTACTACCTGCCTCTGCCAACAACATCAAAGGGGCGCCTGGTCAACTACGTTATTAGGCCTAACTATGAAACCCGATCACTAGTGGTTCCTAGAGACGCGTTTGAGACACATGAAAATGCCAGGTGTAAACGGCTCTCCGTCTCGGCTGCTCACTTGTGATCGGATCACCCGGGAATGAACTGGGCCTCTCCCAGGTCAGTGTGGTGTGACGCTTGCCAGTATGCAAACTCACCCTGAGAAAACTCACACTGAGACGTTAGGGTGCTCCTGTAGCCCGCTAACGCTAGAACCCGGCTTCAGTTCTATTAGCAGTGGCAGTAAGGACACAGTTCTCGCAGACACCAATGCACATTCACTACACTGAAGGGCTTGTCAGGCTGGACTGCAAAAAGCAGGACTGGGACAGGATTCAAGAAGATGAAGTTCATGCCCTGTGACCCTCACCACTACCCTCGCTGTCAGCTCTGACAGGAAAGTGCATGCAGTACAGAATCCAGCTAATACTAAAGAGGATGTAGTGTCAGGTTTGAAAAGCTGGAGCCTAAAACTGTGTTTTTATTGCAGTTAGACCAGTTTCTCATAGCCTGTTTGAAATGATTTACTAAAAATTAAACAATAGTAAAAAAGATTTATTTTATTTGCATTTTATTCATTTATCAATTTTACATTTATTTTTATTGTTATTTAATTCTTTATTATTATTTACCATTGGCTGGAAATCCTTTTCAAAAATGATATATTATGACCACATCCTTCTAACATGGGATAAAAAAAAAGAATAAAAAAAAATACCCAAAGTAGGATCCCCAAGGCTTGTGTCTATTTTCATTCATGTTATTTATATTTCTAGGGTTCATTTTTAAGTACAAATTAATTCCATTTGTATTAGTTACCTATATAAACATTTTAGAATTGTGTGGCTATAAGAAAAGAAAAGGACATTCATTGCTTGGTTGTGAACAGAACATGAACGTTAAGTAAAAAAAAAAAGATCATGTATTATTTCTTACTTCTGATCCATTCCTGCATTCCACTATCTTGATATGTGTGAGAGAGTAAAAGTGGAATATGTCAAAAATAATGAAATTTAGAAATAAATTAATTTTTGTTTGTGTGAATATATTTAATTCTTCTACATAAATCTTGGTCAAGCCTGACAGCCCTGCTGTATTTGGGTACGGAGACGGTGTGAGACGGACTTCTGAAACGGGCGCGTGTTGGAATGAGCATGGAAATGAATGAGGGGGAATGGCAGGGGTTTGCTGCGCTTCCCGGTGTAATTTCACACCTGTCATCTCTCGTGAGAAAAGCTCACCTTTACATGAGAGAACACGGCGGTGCACGAGGAACCCACTCGCTACAGCGGGTCACGTTCAGCCTCCTTTTACAATTAATACCGCTACTGCATTTAAGTGGCATTATTATATTATTATTATTATTATTATTATTTATGTACTTATTTACTTTAGAAAGCGAGTTATAGTTATGTAGTTATGTCAATTCTGTTACATAAAAATATATGGTAACACTTTCTATGAACGCTATATCTATAATGACCTATGAACACATTCATAACATGTTATAATGCATTTATAAGATATTATACACATTGTTGTAATTACTTATGAATATGCATTACACTTGATAGCAATGTTTATAAAGCATTATGAATTGTTAACAGTGCGCATTATAAGCATTGTTAATAACACAATATATCGCCAATCCCGAATAAATTCAGTCCCAGTGTGCACAGTGCATTATGTTTAGTTATAGACACACAGTTATAGAGACCTGCCCTGATTTTTTTTTTTATACAAGTAACTTCATTTAAATTAATTTCATTTATGTACATTATTTACAGACATTTGATAATATAACCTAATTATACTGTCTGTGTTTGTGAGCTCGAAGTAAAGCGAGAAATTTCACTGCAGTTATATATAGAGTTAGTGCACTAAATAGTAAGAAATAGTTTGTTGTCGTGTCTTTGCAAAAAGAAAATTATAATATGTATAAAATGCATTGGCAATGATTCACCAGCTAAGAATGAACACTGGGAGGTATCTTAAGGGTGCTAATACTTTTAACAGTTGTAAACCGAACATTTCTTTATGTCATGCAATGGCAACTTAATATGCTGTATTTCCACTCAATCACCTTCAAATGTTCTTTGAGATGTTTAGAGGTTTTCTGGTATGATTTCCTGATAATGTCTCTGGTATAGTTAATTCAAGAAAATGCGCTAGTTTCTTTGGTACTGGTGATATAATGTGTTATAAGCACTCCTTACAATGAATTACATTAACAATTCATAATGCACAATACAGATTGCTATAAAGTATGGTGCATTTTCATAAATAGTCATAACAATGTATATAATGCCTTATAGATGCATTATAACATGTTTATGAATGTTCATTATAGATATGACCTTCATAGAAAATGTTACCATAAATATTTTTAGATACTTTTCGTGCCATGACTCATCATAGGGTGGTTTGTAAGCAAAAACGTCCTCTGTGCAGGCGACCCAAAATTTGTAAGGATTTAAATGAAGATGATTGAAGAAAACTACAAATGTTAACTTTAAAAAAAGCTTGAAATCAAAACTTTACCTTGGTACTTCATGCACCTGGTCATCAAATCATCGCTATTAATCCCAAAATTGAAAGACTCGCTGATTGAAAGTCTTGGTTTTTATTCCATGCGCAATCCAATCAAAATCCAGATGGTTAAAAACCGCACCTAGCCATATGTTATTACCCCTGTAATCCTGTTTCACTCGAAATTCCATCACCTTACAGAAAAAAAATGTGCCATGCTGTCTTTAACTATTTGTATTACTTCAAACACGATTATACAAATTCTAATGAGACCATATTAAACGAGGGCACAGAGAATCAGGCTGTCCCATTTGACATCCTGCTCATTGGGGTGGGATGTGGAACAGGGTCTCCTCATCAATCTGCACCGTTTTGTGCCTTTCAGTCTGGCTGCAGGGTCACATCAGCTGTGCTCTCGGCAAAACTGTGCACCTACAGAATTTACTGGCTTATTCTGGCCTTTGGCATGCTTTATTGTGGTGGTGTGTGAAACCTAGCGCCATGTTAGGACACTGATTGTGCCTGCATAGGTATACTCTCATAAAAATAGGTACTAATCTGTGCCTGTTTCTGTCACTGGGGTGGTACCCTCAAGAGTACATCTTTTGTAGCTTTAGTATGTATCTTTCACCTGGGAACATGGATATACTGTGCCTTTAAACATGATTTAAGGTACATAATAATAATTGGACCTTAAGGACCACTGTTGTACCTTTAATTAGCTTTTAGAGTAAGACTTTAAAGGTGCAGTAGAAGCACCTTCCTAAGTGAAAGATACACACTAAAGGCACAAATGATATACCCTTAGGGGTACCACCCCACCGACAAGGAAAGGTACAGTTTAGTACCCTTTTTTCTGAGTGTGTAGCACTTTGTACTTGCAATGCGACCATATACTCTATAGTCAACCTATTTACTGATTCGTCTCACGGCCGGAACGATCCTCTTTCTGCGGTCCCATGTGTTAATTATTTGTTTTACCACACAAGAGTTTAATTTCATACATTTGTTCAGATTTAATTTCTTAAATTATGCAAGATAAATAACCCAAGACGTAGCACGGAATCAAAGTTGCGTCTGAAGTCTCGCCGCGTTTCCCCCCCGTGTGTCTCTCTGTTAGTGGAAGTGGGCTCAGGGAGTTCTGCTGATGGTTGTGTGATAGGCTAGAGAAATGTGTGTGTGTGTGTGAGAGAGGAAACTAAACCAACAGGCTTTAACTGGGCCTGTTTTCTGGATCAGACGGAGTTGAAGGGAGGGAGCACTTAGCACTTTTGGGGAGCAATAAACGGCCACTGAGGAATTACTCTGGCACTGTGAAATTAAGAGTGAAATTCAAAGCGGGCCTCTGAAATGTCCTCTGCAAATAAACTAACACACACACACACACAAAGGCCTGCAGACATGCATGGAGACTGCCGAGGTTGGCTCGCTTTCGCTGTGTTGTGCATTCAAGGCCCTTGTATAAACACACTCAGTCAGAGAGAATGGGAATTATCTCTTACGTGTCCCCCATGGACCGGCTTTCTGGATGCAGATGAAGTCCATTACAACGGCACCGTGATTAATCTCCGTCTGCAAAATTGCTCCGGAAAAGAAACAGAAATACAAATATCCCAGCACTGGAGGTGTGAAAGTGATTACGATTGTAGGTGAAGTCTTCGCTGTCTGTCCTGCTTTCCTTATAAAAAAAGGTACACAGGGCTCGGACCAGCGAAGGCACGGGCCGAATACGGACCCCATCATTTGACACGCATAGAAAGTTCACCATAATTAGGTGCTCCAACCTTTCTAAAAGTTCACCTCAATTAGGTGTGTATGCTCTTCCGAGATGCGAGCAGCTGTGATTTGTCAAGGCCCGCCACCGTATTTAGCACATACACATTCACACACACATATATATATATATACACACACACACACACCCGTGCAAACACTCTCAGCATGCATGTTTGCCATTGAGCCTGTATGTGTGTGTGTGTGTGGTGTCTAATTGGCCAAGAGTGTCTTCTATGCCCTTGACATTTTTGTGCCACCAACAGAACATGATGAATTATCCGTTATTGAGACACAACCGCACTTTGGAATTTCAGTCCTAAAGTCGCCATCTGAGACCACACCACATATAACATATATACTTTAATCATCCTTATATTTCGATTAATATTCGACACATTACTGATTTTATAATCTAAAGTTATTACTCTATATAGGATTGCTTTATAGAAAAGTGGAGCTCTTTGGACAGATCAGGTGTGGCCGCTCGCTTTCTCCCCCCCTCCTGAAAGGTGTTCAGTATCGGACCGGACCATTCAGGACGTTTTTACACGGACAGATCAAACTTCAGAAATGAAATCCGTCAGGTCACCTTTAGGAATTTTTTTTTCCCCATCCTTTATTTGTCCATGTAAATCGAACCTTCCATGATGGGAAAGGGACTAAATTTAGATTATGTACTGTATATGTGAATATAGAGTATATCCTGAAGGTGGAGAGACACATGGAGAGAGAGAGAGAGAGAGAGAGAGAGAGAAAGAGAGGAAAGGTATTGTTCAGTTCAGCTGACAGGTACTTACACATCGTAATAGAAATGCCATTGTAAGAAGTAGTCATGCATTAAATGCCAGAACATAACATCATACTGGCATTTAAAGGTCCCTAAATTGGCATTCCTATCACATGCAAGTGTACAGTCATCTCTAGAAATATTGGCACCTTTCATGGAAAGCAAAAATGATTGCATAAGATAAACATTACGCACAATAAATCAAATTTTCTACACAAACTATTTTTAGAAACTGCTTACCTTTCCAACATTCTCATAGGAACGTTTTCTTTGAATAATAATATTTTCTGTTCAAAACACATAAATGGCAAAATTGTTGGCACCCTTAAAATTTATGCAAATGGCCATCCATGAAAAAATTAAATAAATTCAAATTGCTTTCAGTCTCCAGAAACTCTTTTGTCACCAAATATGAGGTTGCACACATGTAACATTTCTGTCATCCATTACCATGGGGAAAACCAAAGAGCTTAGAAATGAAACAGATGGTTGCTGACCTGCACAAGTCAGATATAAAAATGATATAAAAGTATATAAGCAGTTGATAAAACCATTAAACACATTCATGGCCATAAAATTCAAAAGTCTGGAACAGGTAAAATTGGGAAGAGGATGTTGAGGAAGGCAAAGAAGACCCCAAAGATCCCAGTTTCACAATTGCTAAGTTTAGTTGACTGCTTCCAAGGAAAAGGCTCCAAACCCGCTGTAAAATATGGAGGTTGGTGGTTCAGCGGCTCTTGTGAAAATTGATGGCATCATGAATTTTGAAACTACCAGGATATTTTAGCCCAAAATCTGTTTAACTTCTATCAGGAGGTTAAGACTTGGCCGTAGATGCATCTTTACAAAAAGATTGAAGAGGACGTCCACATGCACAAACCTGAGAATGTAAAGGAACTTGAAATGTTCTGTGTGGTGGAAAGTCCAAGATCCTTTACAAGTGTCTCCAACCTTGTTAGACATTACAGGAAGAGGCTCAGTGCTGTTATTCTCTCCAGGGAAGGCTTCACAGAATATTAATTGTAGGGATGCCAATCATTTTGAAACCAGTGTTTTGCAGAAAACAAAATGCACTACTTAAGATAACTTTTTATGTCTGCGTGTGATATTTTGTAAGCCCATTTATATATTCATTCTTGCTCATAATCATGAAGGGTGGAGTTGACTGTACACCAACCATAATAATGCGAAATTTCAGCCCTGTAATAACTGATGTCTGATGAAAATGTCTGATTAGCTGCCATACATTTAAAAAAGCACCATATATAACTGACACTGTAGATTGGGTATAATTAAGGATCTGAGTATATATGAATGTGTCTTGATGCTCTCATAAATAACCTAGTAAAGCAAAGAGCCAGACTGCAAACGTGCGGCTGATTCGAGTGCACTTCTCCTCCCTCATCACCTGCCATTGTGTAATCAATGGCGCGTGTGTACGCAGCGTGGTGCGCCGTGGTTGCCGTGAGTGCTGTTTGTTTGCAGACAAGCGGGCTTTGATGATAGAGAAAGTGCGCAGCATGAGAGCCGTGAGCATGGGCTCTCGAGATCATTATCAGAGCTGGAACGAGATGAATAAAACAATTTTAAAAAAACATATATATTTTTTGCACATACATGTGCAGGGGCAGAAAAAAGGCACCTGTGCTGCTTTAGCGCGCCGCTCCGCCGCGCCCCGTGCTGAAGTCCGGCCTCAACCGGGCGCTCATTTTTGCAGATGGCAACAAAAAAGTTCTTATTACAGCATTTGTTAGGGACTGCAACAAAAAAAAAAAGAAAGAACAAAAAAAAAAACCCTCCGAGTTTTGGTGTGTTTGTTTATTTATTTTTCTGCTGAACGCAGCTGCTCGGACCCCTCCATGCAGAAAGGCCCAATATGGCTCCTGTGCTGAATCGGAGGCTGGGGGCCAAGCGGCCCAGTTTGAAGGAGAAGACACCAGCGAAATTTTGCTCACGATGGCTCCCAGTGGGCATCATTTCCACCATTTTTTTTTCTTTTTTTTTCTGATGTTGTTTCTCTTTATTTTTCCTCTGTCTCTCTCTTTTTTATTTCATGGCCTCCTCTTGCCAAGCGCGCAGCCACTGTGCTGACGTGAGCAGTCAGGCAGGTCTGGAACAGCTCTCTTAGTCCTGCAGCTGCTATCCAACAGTCAGTTGTTAAAACTTAGGCCCGGAAAAAAACTCAATCAGAATCTCAATTGTGTCATAGGGTTTAAATCGACATCGCTACAGCTTTTTTTTAAATCACAGAGGTACATTTACACCTGACGTTCAGCCGACGCCCCTTCACATGCATTCTGCTGAAAAGCAAAGAGAGAAAGAAAAAGTCATTCACTTTTTAGCACCAAGATAATTTATTATGAGATCGCTTTGACAATCTGGCAAATTATAAAAGTTTACATTTTATGTAGTGTTATGATACAAATGTATATTGTATATTGTTTGACGATAAAAAATAAAATAAAATAATCTTCGATATTTAATGTAATTCTTTCTTTTTTGGCATGTTGAATCTTTCTTAAATTTAATTTGAATTATTTACATACCCTGCATATCTACACCGAAGTCCTTTCATACACATTATGCTACAAAGCAGAGAAAAAAGGAAGCCGTTGATTTTTTCCTGAGGCAGTTTGTCGTGGGATTGATTCGAGATCTGGCACATAATGAAACTTTGCAAAACGTTGTGTAGTTTCATGCTGCAATTAAAATACAGTAATGAATCTTAAAATTATTTTCTATTTTTTGGCATGCTTTATTCTCTTAATTTATTTTTGACTTACTTTCTTATTCAGCTTTTTTCTTTTTTCCATTTTTCATTTTGCCTCTTCAGCACGGATGCAATTTGCTGTGAGGCCTCTGACATTTGGCAAATAATGAAAGTTTGCAAGTTTGTATTTTGTATAGTGTGCTACTAAGTGTATGGTTTTATGATAAAATGGCAAATAAAATAATTAATCTTGAATTATTTATTTATTTATTTTAAATACTAAATTCAAAATTTTTAAAAATAATTATAATTTAATTTATTCACTTACTTACCTACTCACTCCGCATATCTACACCTGCCACTCGGCTCAAGGCCTCTTCACATGCATTCTTTCACAAAGCAGAAAGAGAAAAAAAAAGTCATTCTTCTTTTTGTCTTTGGCACTGAGGCATTTTGTTGTGAAATGGCTTTGAGATCTCATTTAGGAACTGCAAATTTGCAAGTTTGCATTTTGTATAGTATCATGATACAGTTGTATGATGGCAAATAAATTATTGAAGCTTAAATTATTTTATATTTTTTGGCATGCTGTATTTTTTAAAATTCCTTCGTATTTTAGTTTTAGCATGAATGATTTATTTACATACCTGCCCTGCATATCTACACCAAGGCCCCTTCACATGCATTCTGTTACAAAGCAGAGAGAGTAAGAAAGTCATTGATTTCTGTAATGAGACCTCTCTGAGATTTGGTAAATTATGAAAAGGAAGTTTAATTTAATAATTAGTCATTTAATTTTCATTTTGTTAAAATAGAAATGAGGCATGGATTAGGAAGTAAATAACGACAGTAATAATTATGGATACACCTCTAGCTGGAATCTCTCTCTCTCTCTCTCTCTCTCTCTCTCCACCCCTCCACTGTCGCACTGCAGAGCAATCGAAACAGATTAAAAAGTCCTCATGCTTCATGGAGCCACTGCCACCACGATGATCAATCCATAAAACAAGCCAAAACATAAATCTGATATTGTTGTTCGAACACTTTTAATAACGTAGATTTGAATATTGCCTTGTGCATTGGACTGATTTATTGGTTTAAAAAAAAAGTGCTATCAGGCTCATATAAGTAGAAGGGAACGTCTGGTGGCCTGCCAATAATGCCATTAACGCCATTGTTCAAACTCATTACGCCACCAGAAACACAATAGTAATTGCAAACCTACAAATGCGCGAGATTCCTCGGAATAAGCTAATTACTTTTCGCCAGTTGTGTTATTAGGCTGTCTCCAACTCCCTACTGTAAATCATAAAGTCGGGTGCGGTTAAAAATCCCCTCCCTCCCTCTTTCCCTCCCTCGTGATATCCACATTTCCCAATTGTAATGTGTGTGAGAGCAGCTGCCAACTGCGCTTATATGAGTTATTAGGCCTGGGAGACAGCTCTCAGTGAAACACTGTGACTATGCAGTTGTCACGCTGATTGTGCTGACCCGAGCTCCGCTAGTCCAAAGCGTCAATGTTCAATTAGAGGTAAACGGCGTGGCCACGTGCCCGTGCTTCCATCACATATCCTCTATAGCATTCACTGCTAATCCTAAAGCGTAACGAGAATCTCAGAATCTCATGAATCATCACGAACAGGTGATGTTACATAACAATCGAGGTGCTACATAAGCGCTTGTGTTCGTGTGCTTTCCGGTGATGATTACTATCAATCCCAGTTGCCTGTACAGGCCATATTTTTGATGGCTCAAGCAATAAACACTACCAGTGAAAAGTTTGGACACTAGATTGAATCTATATTTTTCATTGTCTTAAAGA
>JAOUQW010000034.1:29742001-29762542 GCA_028565825.1 Olivaichthys viedmensis | reverse complement strand
ATGAAGTTGCTGTTCTCTCTCTCAGTGAACAAAGCTTTATGTATTGCTCTTCTGATGGTGAGCTCACTTTTGCTCTGTGCCTGATCGTGCTTTGGATACGACTGATCCAGTTTCAACAAAGCATTTTAGAGTCAAATACAGTGGCAATGAAAAAAATCCCAGATTTTCAGTGTGCTCTCAGACTTTTTGACCCCACTGTATCTACTGTAGATGTATAAATGTTTGCTCAATGATAATGTAAGAGAATATTTAGTTCTGTGACAGAGTTATAGGACCTTAAGTTCTCACAAAAGGTTAAAAGAGAAAGGTGTTTCTCCAAACTAAAGATAAGAATAGTCAAAGCCTCAACTTCAACGTCAAGTGAGTCCATACATCTTCTGCAAAGACTGGGACAGTGAGCTGAGAAGAATCTTATTAATTCCTTTAAGATCGGTTTGGGAACATTGCCCATTAAAATTTGACAGAATAAAATCTTGACCTTCTGTTCCTCAGATATTTCTCTCTAAATAGCAAAATTATCGTTTGAATCAGAAAACGTGAAGTTAGCGTAGAGAACACTGAATCTTTTTCTATCTGGTTCATGAATGCGAGAGATCCAATTTCAATCGTACCTAGTCGCCAAAATGAAAGACTATTTCCAGATAATCTATGCCACAAATCATAAATGTAAACCAATGTTGATGATATTTATCAGTAGTTTATTTTTTACAAAAGAAAAATGGAAAGCGGACCGTGTTTTCAAAATCACAATGGAATTTTGTTTTGGAGTAGCGATTAACATTAGCTTGTTTACATAATGGAATTATGTAGAAGGGTTACAAGAGCTCACAGACACCAATCTTATCTTCGTAGACCACTACTTATCTTTTAACAAAAATGCGATTTTCAGTCACAGTTGATCAAGGTGATAGCCTTAGTGTGGTGCACATTTTCGGGTTTTACGTATTGGGCTAGTTTGGGTATTCCGAGCTAGCTTCAACATGGAAAAGTTTCATATCTAAAGTCCGTCATTTGTACTTAGATACCCAAAGAAATCAGTTCAACTTCTATAAGGACCGCTGTAACCGATCTTGGTTAACTATCTCACGTGACATCAAAGCTCATCAAAAGCTACATCAGGCTTATCAGGCTACATCAAAGCTTATTGCCGAACTTAAATCTTATTTAATGGACAAATCTACTGTCAAATCTACCAATCACTTTGTAAAACCATACTACTAGATTACCCCACTTTATATGCTATGATCTGCAGTGATCTATCAAGGGAGAATTATCCCTCAGTGCAAGTGCAAACCACGTAAAAACTATAGAAGCTGGGTGTCTTCTGATCATATCTCCGCACCTTCATGATTCAGTACATCTGTTTCCACTTAGTTCTCGTGTGACTGAGAGTAAAAGCAATGTTCTAACCTTAGCATGTTCTCCTTTGGGATTGTGTGTTTGAAATTCACTCTGTCATGCTCCAAACGTTCCTACATGCAGTTCGGCCACTGCTGAATGTGTGGTAACCCACCGAGGGCAGCAAGGTGTTGCACCTGTCCTACCACCTCTACACATAATCACACCCACACAAAACACCTGTGGTGTGTCAGGCCACATTGAAAACGCAAAAGGGGCTTTTTGTGAACGGTCATGTTTTCATAGAGCCATGGGAAATGACAATGGCTACGGTAGTGCAAGCTAATTTTAGCTAGAACTTTCTGCATGGTCCGTCACAAAATCAACTGCACACTGTACTCCATTCGGGTGAATCTTGTATCAGTGCATTTGTTTTAGTTTTCTTTTTTCCATTTTAAGCAAAATTAGCCTAATGAGGACATTTTGTTACCTAAGAAAAGTTTAAACAAATTAAACAGAGACACTTTCCACCATTTTAACGACCTGTTGCAGAGTCTGGCAACAACCAAGCCAACAATTTTAGGTTAGGAGAACATTTTCTGAACATTACAGTTCTAGGAACTTTTGGTTCCAAGAACATTCAATCTTGTTGTTTTTTTAGGTTTTCCTACAACGTTGCTGCAACACATTTTGTTGTAGGAACATTAACACTACCTTTTCCATAATGTTAGTTTTTATCTAACTGGCAATATTGTGTGAGGAACGTTATAAGAACATTGCGAAGCAAACCATTTCTTAAACTTCCCAAATAGGTAGAGCCACTTGTTGTTCTGCTTCTCCTAATGCTCTAAATGATAAACTAATGCTCTAAATTCTAAATGATAAATAAATAAATACATGGGCATTAACTTCACTATTTACAAATTTCAACCATAAGCCTTTATCAAAATGTCTTTAAGACAATGAAAAATAGATTCAATCGAGTGTCCAAACTTTTCACTGCTAGTGTACATAGGGTTGCTATCTTTAAAAAAATTTGTTTATCATAAGTCTTCTTGTGCTGGAGAGCCAAACTTCACCTGGACGTAATATGTTCTCTTTGATGAAGAACACTGTGTGCAGGCAATCGCAGCACCCGGCCTTTTACCATCATCAGGGGAAGCTGATGTATTAGACACATATGGCAGACACGACTTACTGTGCTACAGGGCTGTTTTAATGAGACAGGGGTATTAGCAAACCTGTGTGTGGGTGGTTGGGTGTGTGTGTTGTTTGATTGATTCATAAGATTTTTAGTTAACTAAGCTGCAAGCTTGTTTTCCTTAAGTAGCAATAATTGTATATGCCAAGCAGAAGTAAGCCTTTTTGCCTAATGGCCCACCCACGAATGAAGCAAGTATCAAGGCGCATGAATCATCCACCTGCGGCCGATCCATTCTATCTGTGGGGTAGAGCATTAAAACCGAGCAGAAAGTGCTCAACAAGTGGCCCCTTTCATGCGCCTTTCACGAGAAAACCTTGTTTAGTCACAATGATGGTCAACTGGCAGGGACTGTTGCTAGGAACTTCATTTGTGACTCACTGCCTCATTAATGTACTGCTTTACCTCAAAGAAAATGTTGTGAGCTGACAAATATGTGTTGAAGAGTGTTGCAAGACTTCAAGCATACATTTTTTAAAGAAAATAATCCTCATTGGTAGAGAAACTGGATTTTTTTGTAAAATACAGATGCAATTAAGACAAAACCCTTAACTATTGCTGCTACCGTTTTGAAAATAATAAAATCCTGTCTTTTTCTTCAATTACTTGCTACTTAATCACAAACATACGTTTTTAATTTCACGTCCCTGGCGCAAGTCTAAGTGGTTAAATATGCAAAATACAACGCTGCTGTTAAAAAACTAGAACTTCCACATGTTACGAAGAAAGACAGGCTTAAATTAACTAGTAGCAAAACATACAGTGTACCCCTGCCCCAATATTCAATCCAAATCTGTGACCTAGAGATTGTGGAGATGAATATCAAGGCTGCTATGGACAAGTTCGGCTTCGCAACTTTGGTCCACATGGTCTCACTATTGCAAATTTCTACGAATTTGCATTAGCAAAATTGCATGAATAAATAGTTAGGGTTAGGGTTAGGGCAGGGTCAGTCGTCTTGGCTTTTATTACAAACTTGTTTTGTATGAAATCCAACAAATATTTGCAATGGCTATGGTGCGACCCACTCTGTATATCGCAAGCAAAGATGTTGGACGAAAACTGTCCTGCTTCAGTGGATAATCTCACCTGGATACCGTAGAACTGCTGCTGTGATCAGACAGACTGTCCCATGCTCATCTCAGGACTTCTATTCACAGTGCGATTGTACCAAACATTCTGTATCCTTTCATCACATTTAGCACTGTTGACATTTCTCTGTAAGAATGTCTACTATAGTGACCTATAATCCCACTATTAGGTGTCACCCAGAAGAGGATGGGTTCCCTTTTGAGTCTGGTTCCTCTCAAGGTTCTTCTGTCATATCAGGGAGTTTTTCCTTCACCACTGTTGCCTCTGGCTTGTTCATTAGGGACCTAGATCTACATCCAGATTTCTGTAAAGCTGCTTTATGACTATTGTCTATTGTTAAAAGCGCTATACAAATAATTTTATTGAATTGAATTGAAAATATATCATACGACAGAGTGAGCACCAGGCAGCAAACCATCCATTTTTACCATCCATTTTTTTTTGCATATTAACACAGTAGTTTGATGACAGAGGGAAATCGTCCACGTTGACTGGCTACTTTGTTTCGTTTTTTAACGTAGTCTACACAATTTTTTTTTGTTTTTATTTCTGATGTATTCAAAGTTATGTACTGTACTGTTTTTTTTTGTTAACACAATAGAGCTATATCTTATGGAGTCAGTGTTTAGGGTTTGTTTTTTTGTAGAGTAACTTGTAGCTTAGATAAGTGCGTACATTGTAATACGAGTGAGAGACGAATCATACAAGCATTCCACTTCAAGCGAGGTCCTGAGAAAAATTTAACTCACGTTGTCGCCTACCGATCCTGTAAAACTGTAATAGATAGTCAAGAATGTATTCAGAACATCCTTTTTCTGTATCGTCTTCATCCATTTCCTACGTCATCTTCCCCCAGATGAGACCACTGTGAAAACTCGAAGATCCCCCTCTCAGTAATGCGTTCACCAATTACTACTTCCTGTTTACTGACTCATAGTGATTACATTGTGTCATGTGATCAGTAAATCAATGCATTTCACGGCGTACTTCTATACTTCCTATTATTTGTGCCGTTGCTCATCAGCGGGTGTGAATTAAGAGGTGGTGCGACGTTTTGGGGAGATGATTCAATCAGATGATCTGATTGAAGCTGAAAGTGGAGTCACCCAAGCAGGGGCCTCCGTCACTCCTAATCTGGGTGCATGGTGACAGCCATAACACACTAACAGGGTGGTCATCTCTTCAGGGCTTGGGAAAGTGGGAAACCATCCTCGAACAGAGATGACTCACTTATTAAACACACTAAGAAAGTCCCCTCACACACACGCACACGCACACACACACCATCACGGCCCTCCCAATGGTTTCCTGATGAATGCCTGATTGAGTCATGACTTCTAAATGTCTGTTTTTTCTCCCCTCTTTTCTTCCCTCCCTCTCAATTCTTCTTCTTCCCATCTTTTCCCTTATGTTGCAGATATCATGGCAACCAAGCGCCGAGCTGACCTGTGGCCCTGGGCTTCCCAAAAAAAAGCACAACAGCGCTGTGTAGACGCTCCTCCTTCGCCTCGCTTCACCTACGGCTCTACTCTTTGATGCCTTGTCCTACCTCCAGACTTCCCAACCTTTATTAGACCTACAGATTCTTTTTATACTAACAAGGATATCAATAGAGAGAACAAGTGCGACTTTTTCTCTAAAACTCAAGAGACGGCCAAAATTACATGTGATATCGGAGGTGATATTTTCTCTTCAGGTGGAAAAGAAGAAACGTCAGTGCATGTTACTGTAATTAGTACATCGAATCACAACGCTTCCTATGAGGGACGTCTGTGTTCCAATGACTGTCTTCCAACAGAGGCTTCCTCCAATGATTCCTCCTTCCTCCTTATTATGCCATTTGAACATATTGACCAGTTTGGGCTCATCAAATAGTGTTGATAAGACACTCTTCCTCCTATATAATTCCTGCATAAACATGTTATGTACAACAGCATGGACGAAAAGCAGCTGAGCCCTCAAAGCCCATTTGCTCAATGGTTCCAGGTGTAAGGGTCATTTTTAGATATATTTTTAAATCTGTTCAAGTTAATCCAATTCAGATTTTTGTTTTATTTCCTGAGTGCACACTATAACAGACTGAAAGTGACGGCCTTTGGACAGCAATCAAAGATTTCATGTCTCATAAGTTGCTGTAAGTTGTGACTGCGATATCCAAGTTAAACCTGGCCATTTGAAGGAGAAGGAAATGATTAGAAGAAGAGGTTGAGGAAAGGATCTGAGAGAGCAGACGAGAGACTTCTTTGTCCACTTATGAAACCACCTAAAACACTGAACCTTGGGTGTTAAACTGAATACAATATTTTCCCGAATACACAGGTTCTGCCTTATTTTTTAGGTCTCTCACCCACCCTTTCTCTTTGTCCTTTCTGTGATTTTGGTGAGCAAAGGGTGGGCCATTATCTCTCAATGGGTGACCATTTATGCTGGATTAACAGGGCGAGTCCTGAAAAAAAAAAAAAACACACTCGTCTCACTGGCTTCCTGTTCATTGACTATGGCGAAGCAACTGACCTGAAGAAAATGTAAAAGCTTTTAGTGTAGGAGCTTCGAACATGACAAGGAATCAATGAATATGCAAGGAGTTCATCAAACGAACAATTCCGAAGAGCCGCTCCTGGTTGTGCAGGCATGAAATGCCTAAAGCCCATAGACAAACCAACCATGGGGAAACCCTTATCATCACCTACTCTTGCTCTTTATCCAGCTCCTTGAGATCATCCTACCCAGCACAGCATGGGCCGAGAGCTATACAGGAGGAAACGGATGGAGAGATAACAATAAAAGTAAAGGGACAATTTGGGGCTTGGTTTTGTACATAATGTAAATTCAGTATGTATAGAAATCTGCATGCTGCCATGTAGATATAAAACACTAAGGCACTAAGGATTTCAATTAGAGCAAGAGGGACTATGTCCCAGGTTTGGTTAAGCGTTAAAATACTTACCCACGACTATGTTTGGCATCTTACACACTTCTGAAGTGTATATGCATTTTCTTTTATTTTTCCCTCCACCTAGTATATCCTGTGATCTTATGCTAAAGAACAAGTAAGGAATCGTCAGGGGTGGAAAGTACTTAAGTGCTTGTACTTTGTTGTTGAACTTAAGTATCATCTCACGTGATTTGGACTTAGAGTATAATTGAAAATGAATATGTTTAATTACATTTGCAATACATTTTTTTATACGTTTTACTCCTTTCATTTTCATTCAGACCTTCCAAGTATTAGTTACCAACCTCAGATATCATAATCAAACTTTTGCCCAGCTACCAATTCGATCAATAACGTTATAATATTGGTGAGCTACTTTTACTTTTAATTGAGTAAGGTTTTGACAGAATATCCATACTTTCACCTTTTAAAAAAAAAGTAGCTGAGCCCACAAAGCCCATTTGCTCAATGGTTCCATGTCAAGGGTTAATTTTTAGACATATTTTTAAATTAAGTTAATCCAATTCAGATTTTTTTTTCTATAACGGACTGAGAGTGGGTGCCCTTGGCCAGCAATCATAGATTTCATGTATCATAAGGCTGAATAAGTTGCTATAAGTTGCGATATAATACTGCGATATCTAAATTGTAAAGAATAAAATCTAAGTTAAACCTGACCAATTGAAAGTATAATTCTTCGGTACTTTTTCCACCCCTGAGAAACATTAATTTAGGGAAAGCGCTAGACAAATGGTGGTGCATTTTTTGCTTTTAAACAAAGGGTTTTCTAATAGCAATTGAACTAGGCCGGTCTAATTAAGTGGTAGCACACAGAGTAGAATAGGGCGGTTTACCAGAAATTGTCCATTTATTTGCCCGTCTGACTTTCTGCTCCATTCTCGGATCATGCATGCAGCTCGGCCAGCCTGGAGTCCAACCAAAAAGATAAACCAGTAGTCCTGTGTCTTTTATTTATGTATCTACAGTAGTTATTTAATTATCTATCTATTTATCTATTTATTTGTTTGTTAACAATGTTGGGTTTCGCCAAGTCCTAATGCAATAGGTCTCTTCCTTATAGAACTTGACCCTGTCATTTAATTACCCTATCCCCTGCCATCCAATCTCCTCAAATGAACCAGATGTGCCAAATCCCATTCTAATAGAGAATGACGCATAAAACAGCTAGCATTTCAACCTTAGTACTCGTAGGAGGGACTTAGAACTTAGGACTGCTTAATCGTACATCACTTTGGAAGCCATTTTTGAACTTTGCCTAAACCCTAACTTGTTTCTAAGCCATTAAAATATCTTAGCACTCTTTTACTACAGAAGCACCCTGTCCTAGAAATAATATGTAAAATGTTGCAAAACCATAACTGCAAAAACAATATTTTATTACATCCCTATCAAATTTTCCAATGGATCCTCTGGCCTCATCCATCAGTCAAACTTTTACACAGTTTTAACTGTGTAAACTGTTATTAACTTGGCCTTGATAAAGATAATCTGCTCTTTTTCCAAAGTGATATTTCATAGCAACAGATGCAAAATAAGGAAAGAAACAGTAACTGCAAACTGGTCTTTTTTGCTTCCATTAAGGAAGGTTTAGAAGTGTTAGGTGTGCTTTATTTTCTTTGGTCACCATGTTTATAAGAAAGTAAAATGAAAAGGATGCACCTTTCACCACACATATTCACGTGCTGACACATTAGGGATCAACCCATCACTCACAGATGATTGTAGTAATGTGTGTTTAAAGGAAGTGTACTGAAAAAAAAAAGCTCTTAAAAGGCTGTTCATAGGACTGATGAACAAAAATGCTTAAATTACAAACAAACAAACCTCTGTGAAACAGCAGGGTCCACAATCCTGTGTGGAGTGCAGAAGCAACTATGCACTTAACCTACATAAAAAAATGCTGAAGGCTTGTAAACAACATGTAAACCTACACACTGCTAATGGTGCTGTGAGAAAGAAACCCATGGACATATTACCCAAAAGGCTAGAGTGGAGGTGTGATAAAATGATGGATAACCTGTAAGCGGTGTGGGTTGTAGACGTGTTCAGATTTTCTCCCCCCAAATCAGTGGCCTCCTCTACCCTGTCTCCTTCCCTCATACGCCCCTGCACAAACCCACACGACCCCTCCGTTTAATCAGGTTCCTGTCCCACGCCTCAATCCACTTGCAAGCTCTCCAGGCAGATCGCTTCATCAGTCTCAGTGTGAGGGTAAAGGGGTTTGTGCTTGAGCTTCTGAAACTTACTTTTGGATTCAGCAAATATGGGGTGGAGTAAAAAAGGGCAAAAAAGTCATACGTCAGTCATTTTTACAATCATGCATATAGTCCATCTATCAAATCAGCCCCTATAGCAAGCAGTGGAACCTATAGCTGAGGATTTAGCTGACAGATATTAAGATATTCTAATGAATTTTTCAATGTCAGCTTGACTAAATTAAAGTGATTCAGCTCCTTTGTTCACTTTTCCAAACCGAAAATATTTGACAGGTTATAATAAGAACCCGCTCTATTAGGCCTTGCTGTTGTTGAGTTATGACCAACTACACTGACTGCAAGAAAAAAATCAAATCTAGAAATCTTAAGGGTTCTTTGGCTTGTCCCTCTAAGGAAACCCATAAAGGTTCTATGTAGAGCCCTACAACAAAGGGTTTTCCCTATCAAAGAGAGTTCCAAGTAGAACCACTTTAGGAAGCAAAGAACCCTTAACTATCCAAAGAACCCTTCAGGAATCCCCTTTTATAAAGAGTGTAGTTGTAAACTGGGCAGCTATTTATGAAACGTACACGAATCCCAGTTTCAATCCCCAAGTTGATTTTCAAACACAACCTATGCATTGTGATTGGCCAGAAAATTAGATAGACATCACATAAAAAGGAGTGCTAATTGCACAGCCATGGATCTATGCAGTATCCAGGCAATATCACCTAGAATTCAAGGCTATAGAGATATGCAAAATCAGGGGACACTGAACTTCTTCCTTTTTGAATTACGTATACGGTTCTCTTTTGCTCTTGCATTGGAAACTTCATGGAAAGAGCAGCCACTTTACCTTGTTATTGTAGAGCTCTTACGCAGCTGTGAAATAGGCTAATACGTGACTAATGCACCACGGGTTGGTTGGGCAGAGCAAACAATGACTCTGGAGACAGAGTAGTGGACAGCACGGCCTGGGTTATGTAATAACTTTTTTCCTCATGCTTTTCTCAGGCTACTGTCCTTTTTTTGCTGTCCAAGCTATAAGTTGAGGCCAAATGACTTCAGAAGGAATATAAATATTCAGTATGAAATTCAGTTGTCTTTAATGCTTCCCACCAATTATCAGGAGTTGTTGGTGCTTCCCAAGTTTTGCTACAGCTAACACATGTTCAAATGTACATGGCTTTGGCTGAGTTAGAAATGTAAAGATTAGGAAATGCTATGCAGCAGATGTTTTGAAAAAGGGATTGGCAGGTCATGGGGATTACGGCATATACCCTTCTGTTTTTCCAGCCCTCTCGTTTGCCAAGACCCTTTCAAGCCTCCCTGAATTCACAGCTCAACTCATGCAAGCACTTTTGAGACAACTCGCCATGTCTTAGACAACTAACCCATTATGTTACTACTACAATTGGTGTAAAAATGGGCCAATATGGTCTTGTGCTTGCAAATTCATAAGAATTTGACTCAATTCGTGTTAAGTTACAAAGGTTAATGTAAGAGTTAGGGGCGAGGTTAGCATTCATACCTTTTTTGATGACTTAATTTGTATGGCATCAAAAGAAGTCCAACCAGAGAAATTTATACAAATGTCCAATGCAGGGGTCCAAGTACTGGCAGACATGGTTAACACGGATAGATCCATAATGTATATAAAGAGACAGGCAGAGATAGCCAATGGTCAACTACAGGACAGCTATAACCAAGAACTAAGAACTTAGAATAAACAAAAAAGAGACACTAAGATTAAACAATAACAAGGTTCAAGAAACCACAGAATTACACTAGGAACATATAAGACTTTGTAAACAAACATTAGAGAAAAAAAGGTGTACACAGACAAATGAGAGTTAACAGGATGATTACCAAAGAACAGGTGCAAACAATGATCACCTGGGGTTGGAGCTGAAGAAACCAGGAAGTATAGAGGAAGTAAAACAGAGGCAAACAGGAAATGTTCAGAATATTCTGTGGTAGTACCCTCAGACTTTTGGACCCTACTGTCTCTCAGAGGCAGGTGGCTTGAGTTCACAGACATGTCTTGTGTCCTGATGAACGGAGGTCAAAGTGCCATGGCCAAGCCTATATGGAGTTAATGGCTTAAGACCACGCCATCTTTGACCCTCTCAAAGATGACATCACCTCTCAAGAAGATTTAAGAGTCTAAGGATTAGCTTTACTGTCCACAATGCAACTAATTGCTCAGACTTGACCTCACCACATTTGCCATCTTTGGGACAACAACAGACTTGTTGTCCCAAAGATTGGTGTTGCCAAGAATCAGATCATATTGAAAGGGTTGACAGATATAAAGGGGTGGGGGACACTGAGATAAATTGGGTGGCTTTTCAGCTTGTTCCATTTAGACAAACAGTCTTGTCTTCTGACAATTTGATTTGGGCCTGGTACACTAGTGGGAACTCCTTGAGAAAAGTTAGAGTTTTGTGAAACTAACACAATAATAAATTCTCTCTTTTCATACCAAAGGAAAATGCATTAAATGCAGTGATGCTCACAAATGGCTCAGGCCGGATCAGTGCGTTCAGCCGTGATAAGTACGTTTGCCCACATGTGTGGTTTCTGAGGCTTATAATGACATTTACATTCTGACCAGCTGGGGGGAGATGAGTAACTCTTGCCAAAACAAAAGCCACCTGTGACAAACCCAACACTATTCCCGAATTCCAGACTGGCAGTGTGGTTTCCAAAGTGCACTGACTCTTTGGAAACCAGAACAGATGCATCAGAGAAGCTCAGCAGGTGGTCATCTAAATGTCTCCCAAAGGGAGTGTGGCAGTAATCTGCTTCATGTTAGAGCTTGGAAACAGGACTGTCCAGAAAATCCCCTAGAACGAAGACGACAAAGAGGGGAAAGAACAAATCTCGTTTCCTTAGGACGTATATCAGCGGTATGGCC
This sequence comes from Olivaichthys viedmensis, assembly GCA_028565825.1. Classification (NCBI taxonomy): domain Eukaryota; kingdom Metazoa; phylum Chordata; class Actinopteri; order Siluriformes; family Diplomystidae; genus Olivaichthys; species Olivaichthys viedmensis. The sequence goes on along the minus strand of JAOUQW010000034.1, from coordinate 29,750,840 downwards.
ATTAGAACCTGACTGGAAGCATCAAGACCAAATAGGGCTCTGCCTTTTCTCAGTTTCCTGACGCCTAGTTCTCAAGTCTCACTTGAAAGCCAGCCATTAAAAGCTACCATTCCACACTTTCAATTGGTGAAACCTTTAAGTATCTCCCCTTTTATTTTCCAAGACCCAGGCTAGAATGAGGCGTTCAAATAAAAATCGAGGCCAAGCAGCAATTTTAATTTTCAAGAAAAAAAAAAAAAAAACGTTGGCGCTCCAGCACAATTAAAAAGTATTGCTCCTATTGTAAAGCCAGCTCTCACGGGAACTGCTCCTCCAGCCGAGGGTTAATTAGTGTTTTCCCTTTATTTCAATATCGGTGTTAAATGTCCGCTTTATATCACACAAGGGTCTGCAGGCTGGCTTTTGATGAGGCTGAGATGGGCTTAGGCTTGGGGGATGTGTCCCTGTGGGGGATGTAAGCTGGGAAGGTAGCCTTTGTGTCATATTGCCTTGATGATTAGCCCCCCACCACTTGGCCTGTGTGACCCCAGCCAGAGATAAGCTTTATGGGATAACACATTAACATGCCTGCCTTACATATACACACATATGTATTATTTTGGGAAGAAAAATCAAATCATGCATGTTGGGGAGAAACAGGTTCATGGCGTGTTACATGCATGTTCAATGCACAGTCTATCAAAGAAAAGCAATACATTTTTTTGTGTGTTTTTGTGTTTATTGCAATAATGGAATTTCTTGCGCAACCTTGATTTGAGGGTTGTTGGGTTTTTTTTCAATCAACGTCTTCCATACACACTGATGATGATACAGTGCAAAGTAATATGGTATGTTTATGAGGTTAACATTGATAGAAATATTTTTTTTTTCTCTTTTATGTAATATTTGTATAAAAATTGTTACCACCTTTTTAATTTTCAAAGTTCTGTTTCACATTTCTAGCTGTCTTTGGTTGTAACGGCTGATCACAGTGAAAAAACCTTGTCAATATGTCTTCCATAAATGATGTTTTCTTTATGCACAAGTTTGATGGAAGAGCAAAAGAACGAAGCCGTTTCTTAGTATTTTTCATTGATGCTGTACTTGTTCTCAGAAATCTTTTGGTGCTTGCTTTTCATTATCAAACTACATCACAGATTCACTTTCATGAGCCCTTAAAGTTCTCTGAGCACCGTTCAAGCAGACGACGGAAACAGAGAGTGAAAAAGAGAAGAGAGAGATAAAAAGGAAGGTTTATCTTTCTTTTGCTGTTTCTTTCTTTCACTTGTTAACATGCATGTCCTGTGTGTGCTGTGTACTGAGCAACCTCTTCCACCCCAAAGAAAAAAAAAAATCACAATTTTTAGTACCTGTAAATACGGTGTAAATGTGATGCAGCTATGCATGCTGATACGCTAGCAGTTTGTTCAGGTAATTTTGTAATCGAAAATTCTCATATGGCATGTATGGGGAAAGAAACAATCAAGTAAAAAAAAAAAAGTTATAAATATAATTTAAAAAAAAAGAATAAAAAAATACCATGTTCGATTAAGAATTTCCTTCCTTAATTTTAGAATTTCTTCAGTAAGTGTTTATTTTATATTCTGCCATTGGCTTGCTAATAATGACAGTGGTTTATAAGGTGAAGAGGACAAGTTTGAGGAAAAATGCAGAATGCAGTATTGATTCTGAATTTCAACTCGATGTACATTGAGGACTGTTGAAATGTTTGATTGGGGAGTTCCCTTTACAATTGCATTTACAATTCGCTCTATTCTTCCATATAGGTTCAGCACTATTAGATAAAAGCTTTAGAAAAAAACAAAAAGCATTGTAATTATAGTTAGACTAATCGTAGACATGATTATGAACAATCTGGTGCATATCGATGCTCTTTACCAAAATGTAACACCACCAGCTTTAGAAATGAGCAAATTAAGAATAGGCATGTAAGAAAAAGGAAAAAAAAGAAAACGAGAAGAAAGCTGTACTATGGACATTTTAGTTATGGGAACTATTTGTCTATACATTTTAGTTGCAGGTAAAGTTCTTTTAACATACATGTTCTGTACTTATTTAAAAGTTCAAACTAAAAATGCAAGCCTTACCAATCGATGCATGGGCTTGTCCAAGTTATTAAAATTGCCTCAACCATAAAAACTCAAATCTTTCATTGGCCTGATGGGTGAAATAGAAACTGGATCACCGACAGGGATGGGTATGGAAGAAGATTTTGTTCCAGGTTTATTTTTTATTTAAATTTTTTTTTAAATTCCAGAGACTTTATTTAAAACCATGTAAAAAAAAAAATGGAGGTATCCAGTGGCGACCTTGATGAATGGGATTGTGTAATTTTTAAATTGTGCTACAGATAATTTTAATTTAATAAATAATCATTGTAACAAGAAAACGTGTCCTTTCCTTCGCTTGTTTATCATGTATAATGTACAGTCAAGTGCAAAGGTTTGTATACCCTAAGACTAAGAAGTTTAATGTATATCAAGACATTAATGTGTTAGTTTTCACAGATGTTCCAGATGTTTTACAAAAGTGGACACATATTGTATGCTATTGTAAGATATCAATATTTAAATATAAATAAATAAATAAATAAATGAATGAAAATAATAGTAGTTCAAAAGTTTGAATCTCCCTTTTTGAACCCACATTTAATTTTCAACATCTTGGTATTCTAATTTGTTGACGATAAATTGTAAAATAGAGGTGCATTTTTTTATTTTTCCCCTTTGAAAACCATTGGGGGGGATGCAAACTTTTGCACTTCACTGTATGGCATGCTCATTCTCAAATGTGTCACTGTTTACAGTTATTGCACCCACGCAACCGCTAAAGCCAAGGCTATGGCATATGATTCAGAAGTATCTACAACCATACAGACAATAACAACAGGAGGAACGACAGGATTTCTACTTTTTGATGTCCACAAACGGCGTCACAGTGCATTGTGTCTCCACATGGAATCCTGATGCAGACACATGACTCAACCTCCACCTGCAGTGTGACACGGCGCTCTGGCCTTCAGTGAGTCGTCCACACAAATCGTAGTGTCTGTAAACCTCTAGTCATTCCATGCATGCGTTAGGAAGTCAGCGATGCATGACTTGCGAGATTACTTTTGCATTTGCTCGGCAACGAACCGCAACATGATTTCTACCTACAGTATATGTATTCAATGAGAGAGCTGGGACCTTTTAATCCTCTTAGTAAAGCTGACCTTTCAACTCCGTCTCTGCTCATCTGAGCGAGACAAGGCTTAGCCTTTTTAGCCCAGGACCTGAGGACAAGATAAACAGTGGCAGACGCCTGTGCCGAACTTCTCCTGCAGAGTGTGTGTTGACAGAGTTCAATGAGGCAGACAGGACGAGAACCAGTAACGGAGCTAAACCCTAGCCACTGGAGCTTATTTATACCCTTGTGTTCTGTATGATGAAGCTGGATGTGCTGGGGTCAAAGGGTCATCCATTTCTATGTAGTGAACACAGGATAAGGGTTAAAACCTGAGACAAGATGCAATGATGAAAATGAGAAAACCATAATCTTTCAATACACCCACTTTTTATAGACCTCAGTCATAACCAGCCTAAAAATGCAAAGGGCATAGTCAAAGTTATTTTGAGGTTTAAACAAAATATGTTTTGAGAAACAAAGGGAGCTAGAATGAGATGGGTCACCTTGCCTGCCTTGTAAGTCAAGAATACAGTTGAGTGCAAAAGTCTGCACACCCTTAGGACAAAATGAAGAGGACAAAGAAATGTAAATTATACCCACAAGACATTTAGTGTGATAGGTTTCACAGAGGTTCCTTAATTATCACAAGTAATGGTCAAATAGTGAATGTTAAGATATTAATCGTGAAAAAAATCTTTGCACATACCTTCCTCTTGACATTCCTGTTAGTAATTCGACCAGATGTCATACACTGCCTTCTTCAAAAAAGACCACTACATTACCATAACTCAGAGAGCAAATGCTGTTTCAGTCATATAGCTTCAGTGAATCAGTGAATTAGCAAACCCCCTCTGTCCCCCCGCATCTCTCTTAATGATTGTGTGAAAGTTTGTGTCACTTGAGTCATTAATTAAAGGTTTCTCAGTGAGAGCTGACAGAATGGGACATGCTTGTAAGTTTAGGACACATATTCAGTTAGTTATGTCACTATCCCTCGAGGTGTAATCAGTTTGTTAAGATGAGAAACATCAAAGCAAGCGGTCAGATTAATCTCAGGCCTCCATTTTTCAAAATAACCGAAAAATAAAGCTGGCAGTAAACTTTACATGCGATAGTTTGAGTTCGTACGGCGCAAGCTTCCATAAAGAACCTCCTATACACAGTGTATTTAGTTCTGATGCCTCCACCTGTCTCTGATTGGTCCAAATATCACATTGCCTCTTTCACAGTTACTGCCATTACTTTGATTATATTTACGACTGTAAAGCTGACTGTACACTTCAAACCACTAAAAAAAAACACAGCCGAGGCATGTGTGAGCGATAAAACATGCTCCCATGACCTTCTAGATATAAAAAATAAAGAATCTGAGAAACTAAAAAACTATATGCAATCTGCACATAGTGCACATCTTCTCCTTATTTCATTAATTGATTATTAATCTATATCAATTGATAATTGTTTTTTTCTGTCATGGGATAAACATATTCATTTCATTTTTTTTTTTTTTTGGACTTCCCCATGTAAAATGATGTGATATTTTATAATTTTTTACATATTGTAGGTTATGTTTTCACGAGTTTATCTACATTCATGTGAATACAGTATATAAAAACCTCTTGTGAAAAAAACATGACATAGGTGAAAATCACACATTTTACATGGTTTACAGCGGCAAAAATGTTTTAGAATAAAAAAAAAAGACCAAAAATACAATACTGCTTCCAGTTAAATTGCCATTTTTTAATCATTTTCTCACAATGTCGAGGACTTGCCAAAGAAATCATCTCTAAACAGGCCCCTTCTTTCTCAAATGAATAATGCCTGAGGCTGAAACATTTTGTGTGAACCACCGGCTGGATTACTTTTCACTAAAACCTGACATGACATGCTACATTTAACAAAACTCTAGGCAGCCTCTCGCTCTTGCCCTACACACACACACACACACACACACACACACACACAGTGCGCTTTTAGTCAATGGGATGATATATAAGGCAAGAGAAAGAAAGCTCTCTTTATTTTGCTGGGCTTCCCGCCGGCGTAGATAAACAATACATGAGTGACACGCTCTCATCAGTCAAGGCCCTGAATCTTTCCCCTGGCCAGATAATATCAAGTGTGCGTGTCAATTGCCGAGTGCTGTCTGTCACACTTCAGTGATAACGGCAAGAGAAATTGCGGAGGTGTAATGTTTGTGTGTGTGTGCATGTGTGTGTGTGTGTGTGTGTAAAAGAGCACAGGCTCCGCTAGTGGTTAAACAGAAAGTGCTGGAGGATGAAATGATTCCGATTACGGCGAGTTTTGCAGGCTTAGTGATCTTTTTTGTATGTTCAGTTAAAATGGCTTCATTCTCGGTAATGGATCTCTTTATACAGCATGTAAAGATATAAAATTTGATTATTATTATTATATAAGTAGATTTATATATTTTTTTCTTTTCAGTTCCATCAAGGAATTGGAATAGGTCTAATCTGTATAATGCACATGTATGCTTGGATACAAATGTGTGTATTATTCAAGCCTGCATAATAGGGAACTTTCTTTGGTATTGCAGAACGTCTAGAAAGGTTCGAGACCTCTTGGAAGCTTCAGTCCCAACACTTTTCATTCATTTCCTCGTTCTAGGCACCTACTGTGAAAACGACACAACATCACTTCCTGGCAAGTAAACACAAAGCAGAAGGTGCGCATTTCTTCTATTTTGAAAAAAAGATTAGACACTTTTGTTTGTAGTTTTTGCTGTAATATCCAAATCCTATACCATAAAACACCATTACAACCTCAAATCCAAATTGTATTCATCTACCAATTGTCTGTTAATTTACCACAGCAGTTCTTCTTCCTGGTTACGTTTGCATAAAAACTTTAATACAGACAATGTGCATTTCTTTACTAGCCTTTAAAAAAAACAAAAAACAAGACAGGTTTATTAAATTCTTTAAAAAACAATGCACTGACATGATCTATCCTTGTATTGTGTAACTGTCAATGTAAAAGTACCTGGGAGATGAATGCACAGGAATTGTTTTGTGTTGTATTGAGACATTTGTTTTCCATTTGGTCTATTATCATGCTTGACGGCAGACAATATAAGAAGTAATTGCACATTCACATAAGTGTAAGAAAACAAATCATGCACTATTCATATACAGATGTTTGATTGAAAATGTCTGCCAATATCACACCATCATTTTCTCAAGACTACTTCTGTGATATTTTAATGATAAAGTGAGATGTTGCAGGTGAGCCAACCAAACTGCCATATACAATGAAATTATAAAAAAATTTTTTAACAAGATCTGAAACTGTATTATTTCTTATTTTGATCATGTCTGAGTCCAGACAAAAGTAGGAATCTCTTTTTACCAGTGTATCTCCCCAATTTTTTTTTACGTTAGTCTTTAGTCACATGCTGTGATGTCACCATGAACTAGAGGTGTGGCTTATATTTGATTGACAAGGTGTCAAAATCATTGTGTGAGAGAAATGCAAAAATCAGGCCTCGTAAATGCATTGCTTTAAGGTCGCTTGTTGGTAGTGATCGCTATACGGGTATAAATGAGAAACCTGAAGAAATTTGTCAACCGCTAGAGATTTCGAAATCCTGCTTCTACTGTGGTAAAGAAAAACTACAAAAGCAACTGATGTATTTGTCTTGAAACTTGTTGCAAAACATCTGCACATACAGCCATGGTGCTTTAAGGCTGCACATACGGCACACTGCTCTAAGGCTGGATTTAATTTTGGTTTGTGCTTCGCCTTCATTGTTTCCTATAATAGGTTTTTACTTTGTTTTCCTAAATGCAGCATGTGGCACATGGGGAAAAAAAAGCTTTCCGCATTGAGTGTCGCATTAACAATATATATTATTTTTAAATATCAATTGAAATCCAGAGCCGAACAACGAAATGTAAATCCTTCCAGAAATGGCTCAGTCCAGGCTTTTCAGTTCACATGTGCGACTCACCGGCGTCATGTAGAAGAAACATGGAGCTTCATTTCTGTGTGAGTAAAAATAATGTGCAGCCGTAAGACCATGGTTATGAATGTAAATGCTACAGGTAACCAAAAAATGTACCTTCGCTAACGTATTGTCTATGTGAACAAGCTAATGCTAACTGACAACTATTAGCAATTGTTAGAGAGCTGGTTTACCAAGAGTAAACTGTAGTTGTAGTAAACCTGTAAAAACTTGTAGTATACTTGAATGAACTTTTTTTTCGTAAGAATTTATTAAGAGACAGGAAATGAACTCGAAAGACAGAATAGTTCTACCTGGAGCAGCTTTATGAAAAAAAACACTAATCCGTTGTTTGCATTGGAATCAATTGAATATTGAGCACTGGGTAATGACACAATAGTATTAGTAGGTATGTAGGTTGATGTAGGTTGATTTCCTGCTGCTTGCGCTCACCTTCAAAAATAAAAAATAAATAGAAACTGAGAGAGTGAAAAAAGATAAAAAGTGCATGTTATCTTACAAACAAATACACTGAGCATGTCATAAAAAGGGCAACAAATGAAATGAAATGAAATACAGAAATAAAGAGAAACAAATAGTATATCATACATAAAGAGCAACAGAATAGCAATATATACTTAAATATGTGCATTAGAGAAAGCTCTACATTTTACAATGCCATCTGTATCTACAATAATTAACCAAAGTATCACAGGTCCTGCATTAGTGTACACGATTGTCTGCTAATATAACACCGATTTCAAGGATAACTTCACAGTTGAGTGCGTGCTCTGAGTGCGTGCCTGCCCCACTGTTTTGAGAAAGCAAGAACACCTACATTCCTTGCATATTTTCCTATACACACTATATCCAGTTACCCAGTGAAAGATGAGTGATTAAAAGCAAAGTACATAGTAAAACCAGTTCAAAGGGATGACTTATTTGAACTTTTCATGCTCTTTTGCATATTTTGTAGTTTCATATCAAACCATAGAGTGCGAAACAGTGAGCAGGTTTCATGTCTTTTCACCGGTTCCGTTCCCACAGTAGCAGGGTTAATTTTTCCACAGTCGAACTGATAATGAATGTCAATATTCTCCATAACAAAGGACAATGTTTTGAAATGTGATTTAACAGTGGAACTGTTGTTCTTTTAAATACAATGCATTAAATGACGTACGTAAGCAATGAGAGTACTGACTGTATAACAAATTTATGAATTTTACAATTTACAGTTGTATTGTGGCCTGGGTCAAAACATCCATTGCTTAATAGTGAAGAGAACATTAGGTATAGCAGTTTCATAGCATTTAGACAGAATTGACCTTCTTTTTTCTTTTTTTGGTAGTGTACCTACACACACATTAATTGATGGGTGGTTTTTTTGTTTTTTTTATAGGCCAGGGCTTAAAAAGACACAGAGCCTGAGAGGAAACATAAAGATTTCACACTTGATCTCGCCGCCCCGCCAAAATTCATTAGAAAATTACACCTGATGGATAGATAAAAACATTGAAGTACAAGACGGAAGAGGGGGCTCAGCTCGATTAAAATGAAAAAATAAGAAAATAATATAAAAATCTAAATTACAAAATGTACCTTATTAAAAAAACAGATAACGGGGAACCAAACAGAGACTCACGTCGCGACAGGCGTGCTCACACACAAACAACGAAGGACAATACTGGACGGACACAGGCGGGT
>JAOUQW010000034.1:29708490-29730255 GCA_028565825.1 Olivaichthys viedmensis | reverse complement strand
ACAACCTACCAGCCGATTTCCTTATAAAACTGCACGACAGTGTGTCTAAGAGAATTGATGCAGTTTTAAAGCCAAAAACTACGAAACACCAACACACTGATTTGGTTTAGTTTTTTACTGTTTACTGTTTTTTGTAGTACTTTTTTTATATTCAGGAACTTTTTGCTTTACAGAATTTCCTTACGTGTGCCTGAGACTTGTGTATATATACTGTGTGTATATATATATATAGCATGGTACAAGGATGAAAGTTCGGCCTGTGAGTGGGTTAGTTTGCTTTGAGACCTTTTTTTTTTAACTCAGGCTTTGGGTCTAAAAGTCATGGAGTTACATTTTTTTCTTCTATAGAGGGTCCAGGATATGTCTCAGAGTTTGTATTGCCCCTATTGATGTGGCACAGGGATCAGGAAAAGGTCCAAGGCCCAGCCTTCCTCTCCCAAACAGGCAAAGAGGGATGAAAGAGAGGTTACAAATTGTCATGTCAACTTCATGTCATATGTCAACATCCATGGACAAAAAGAGTGAGGGTCTTATCATGCTAACAAAGCCAAACAACTGCTGAGAACACAGGAAGCTCCTGTCCTTTCACCCAGATTAGTGTCTGCTCTCCCTCACCTACTGCATGTCATATTATGCTCGGCCTCGTCAGCATGTGAAGCCTGCTTTATATATAGGCTATAACATGTTGACTTAGCGAATCCTGAAATCTGTTATTAGATAAGTCAGTGGTGTCAGTTTGAGATCTGATGATGGGGGCTGGGTGAAAAACATGTGGATGAAGTGAGAAAAGCGGTGACACCTCTGCCACTTAGAAAGGAGGAAGGATAGCTTCTTATCACTTCATCTGCACGCACTATTTCACAAGCTTTCAGTAACGGTAAAAATATGTGAATTTGTGGGCATCTGAATGAGAATAAGCAAATTCAAGATTGTCTAAATTGTTTGATTGTCTCAGGCAAATATAAAGCTTATACAATTTTGTCAAAAATGTTCATTCTGAAACATTATCAAACATCATTTGAGCCAAAAAAGAATGTCAGCAAACCTTATTGACTGAAAGCAGTAGCAATGCAAATTCCTGACACATAGAGGACCATTATATTTGAGTCAATATCTGGTTAGTGACTAAGAAATGACATTAATTAACACTGTGTGTTACCATTTAAATGAAACATATGACATTACAAGAGTTTTTAAAAAGTTAAGCAAGTGGTTTGCGAACAAGATATTCGGATATGTTTCAGTTTCATAGAGTGACTCGTATGAAAAACAACAAAAGTGATTTGTCTCGGTTTTATGTATTAAACAAAATGTGAGGGTATGTATTGCAAATTTGTACAGAGTTTGTCATTAGGACAAGTGCTTAGATAGATTATTTGGATCTATTTGAATTTCTTTTTTTGCCTTTTTATTGCCTTTTAAACATAAATAGTGTTACTATCCTGGATAAATTTTTTTTCTGTGAAATATATATTAGTTTAGGTGCAGCACATATAACATCTGAAAATATTACTTTATTTGTTGTAGTAATTTTGTTTGATGGTCATTTACAGATTTATTTATTTTTTTACCTTGCACACTTTGTGCCAAAAGGCAGCGGTTAAGGTTTTAATTAGAAAGAAAACAAAAAAAGTTTATTTGAATGTTATTATTACTATTTTTATACATCCTCATTGTCTCTGGGACCCCAAACAATGAGGAAATTTATTTAATCTAAACAAACCATGAGGGTGATAAAAAAATTACCTAATTAATTAATTAATTAAAAAAAAAAAAAAAAATAAAAAAACATATTGTGACTGGTTTCAGACCTTTGGCCCCCTACTAAATATTTTTTTTTTCTTTTTAACTATTATTATTATTATTATTTTATTATTTTATGTATTATTATTATTTTATTATATTACTAATAATAATATAAAATAAAAAAATAAAAACTAGAAACTGGATTCAGACCTTTTGTCCCTATTAATAATTTTTTTTATTTTATAATAAACAAATAATACATTTTTACACATGCAGCTTTTGTGTGAGGAGGTAAAGCCACAAAACATGAGGGTTATATATAAATAAATAAATGATATATATACAACAATTGGGGCTGAATTCAAACTTTTGGCCCTTGCTGTCTAAATAAATTTAGTGTCTTACAGCACAACCCATTTTTACCTTTGGCCTCCATTTTGCTGTGTATTGTTCGGCTCAGTCACATGCGGCGAGAACGCGTCTGTTGTTGACAGGTAGTCAGGTGTGTGTTGTCTGACACGTGAGCACAACGTGGGTTTATTACACACTTCAGCCTGTTTGACAGCTTGGGCTCCCAGAGCATGATTACATTATCTCTGTACACAACGATGAAGGTCATAATAACGCAACATGTAAACTGGGAGTTCCTAGAAATGATTGCTAGAAAGCAAAAAGCCAAAAAACGTGTCACCTAAATATTAAGGTTTAAATATGAAAGAATGTTAATAAGATTGATTAGCTGTGATAGTAAGAATCATAGCTCATAACTATCATTTTAAAATTTATAGTAGAAAAGCATAAGAGCGTATAGGGGGGAAAAAATCTTCAATTATAGCCACCTCTTAAAACTTACAACATAAGCATAATAACCCCCAATCACCCTGCCTCTTTTTCTTTCCTGGATTTATCCATCCCAGTCTCTGGCCTCTTTTTTTCCCCCATCCTCAGGCCAGGACAGGCTGAATTTACACTGACATTAAAATATGACAAGGTCATCATCTCATACACTCACACCCCGACACATGATTTATGGAGCCCTGCTGGTGCTCCTCTCCTTTAACAATACATGTATTCCCTCTGAGCTCGTGCTCCTTTCAGCTCGGCCCCCGAACGCGTTTCTTCTTTAACTCGGGGATGGGATTAAAAAAAGTACAAAAAATAAAATAAAAATCATCTTTGAGTGTGCGCCGAAGCTCAGGTCAGTGGTTTCAAGGCTACAGGAATCTGTTTGGACTGTAACACCCTAACCTAAGTCTCACCGGACTCGAGGGTCACAAGACCATTTTACAAAACTTCAGCATCACTAAAATGCTTGTGGTCGGACGGGGCTTAAGTGCTCTTATTGCAGCTGGAAAAACACCATCCGTCTGTCTGTGCCGTTTTATATTTTAACAGATATACGGGTACGTATGCAGCCTTTATAAGAACGCAGAAATAGAAAATTGGATAATTTGAAGCACATCAACGGTAACAAATGATGCGTCCCATCACAATATGTAAGAGCAGGCATTAACAGCTCTGGCCGTTTCATCCGAAGAGAAACCAAATGGCAAAGATTTTCTGGCCAGCCTCCAGTTTCTAAGTCATTACATCAAACCAGCAGCGCCGAACAAATCTAACAGTCTGTTGTCTGTCACACACTCCCACACACACTCGCTCCTGGCAGGCCTACTGCATCTGTTCTGTGTTCATGTGAAAGGCCTTGAGAAAACACACACTGCAATCGCCAGAGCGAGGTCACAGTGTGCGCTGACCAAACTGAAGACGGGACATCCCTAATCTCCCTCTTTTCCCCCCTTTTCTACCACTCTCCCAACCTCTACGGTATGACTGTCAAGGCCAAAAAAAGGGAGCACCCTCTTCCAGAATGCTTTTGTTACATCTCTACAGCGTAGCGTGCTGAAAGAATAATAATATTATGTCCCCATGAATCTTTAAATGCATTGTTCATTTACATAATTACCCCAAATTTGAAAGCAATCGACCCCAGTATTTTGGATCGGCGAGAGCTTGGAACTTCCCGCAGCCCTGCTGTGATGTTTGCTAATACAGATAGACTCAGAAAGTGTGTGGGTGTGTGTGGGTGTGTGTAATTCAAGTGTGTGACCATGGCCGATGGCCAGTGTTTAGTCGACGCCGTGGATGTTCCAGTGGCTCCCGGCCAGTGGCCAGTGTGTTGATTCACTGCAGCCATTTCAATTGGAACCATCCTCTTTTTTTTTTTTCCTCGAGACATCCCACCTCCAATTTTATGTAATTCTCTCGCTGGTTGACTGGCCAAATTGAAATGTCCTCATAAACCTGGGCGTTCCTCTATCTTTCAAATTGTCGCTCGAACTCTAAACGAGATCCTTTATGGCCTCAATTTCTGATTCATTTTGGCTTTACAGTGTGATTTTTTTCGTTGCCACCAAGGAAAATCGAATAAGACGTGGACTTTTATGGCACGAGGACGTGATCAAGAAAGAGACGTCCTCTCTCGGTGGAAAAGTGCTCGAGCACATGGACGAGAAGGAGCGTTATTCCGGAGTGAAAGGACAGGTTTGGCCAAGTGGATGGATTCGTGTGTTAATGCTCGAGTGCGCTGGGGGAGTAATGAGGTGTAGCGTATCAGGCTTAGTGGCTAATGGGCTGTGAACTCATTAGTGCACTGCCTTTCTCGCTTTCTTTCTTTTTTTCTATCTATCTATCTATCTATCTATCTATCCTACTCCCTCACTTTCTGGTGGTCCTTGTTTTTAGGCTTTACAGCTCTGTGGTCACTCTATATACAAAAACTCTTAGATAAAAGGTTTCTTGAAGGGTTCTTTGGATGGTTAACGGTTCTAGCTTTCTAAAGAAAGAGGAAACTCTCTGTTGTAGGATTCTACTTGGAACCTTTAAGGGTTCCCCTGAAAGGGACAAATTGAGTAACCTTTCAGGGTCCTTGCCAGAACTGTTTTTTATAATTTTTTTCTAACCCTACGTTCACACGGGCAGCAGGTTTTTTTCAACCTTAGATCGCTCAAGTCGCTCTTCGTTGGACGCTGTTGGGCGTTCCTACTGCTGATTGCCATGGTTACCCTGGTAGCATCTGGCAGAACAACCAATTGGACCACAAATCTACAAACCACAGATGTCTCAAGGATGATAATATGGCAACCTACCTGAATACAGAATGAGAATAATGTTCACCCCTTTTAACCCTGCTAATTTTTGTGTAACAGCTTACGATTATTTAATTAAATTTTATTTGTATAGCGCTTGGAACAATAGACATTGTCACAAAGCAGCTTTACAGAAATCTGGATGTAGATCTAGATCCCTAATGAGCAGGCCAGAGGCGACAGTGGCGAGGAAAAAGACGACATGAAGAAGAAACCTTGAGAGTAACCAGACTCAAAGGTTTGAGTTGCTAGTTGAGAAGCAGGACCTGGGCTCATATTGAGAAGTGCTTCAAAGTTCAGTCATAAAATCCATCAATGCCAGCATTCATTGTATACAGTCACAGTAAAAAAAAGGTTCCTCATGGATTCTTTGAATGGTTAACATACCTCACACTGACTTTAACCTTTTGTAACTTTTCATGCTCATCAGCTGATGCTAGATCTTATAAATTTCCTAATGAATTTTGCAGCAAAGTTATTAATTCACTAGAAAAATGTTCTTCTGTAATGAATACATAGATCTTTTTTGGAGAAACATACAGTATAATTGGAAAATAGGCAGCACGGTGGACACCAGGTAGCTACCTCACAGCTCCAGGGTCCAGGGTAGATGGATTGGCTACTCTAAATTGCCCCTTGGTGTGAACGAGTGTGTGAGTATGTGTGTGTAATGCCCTGCAATGGACTGGCATTCCATTAAGGGTGTATTTCTGCCTTATGCCCAGTGTTCCCGGAATTACTGAAGATTAATAAATTATATAATTGGACAACATTTTCTGGTTAGACATGTTCCTGAGTAATATATGTTAAATTAGTGAAGAGATTGTTGTTGTTTTTTTGCAAATGATTATTGTGTACAATGGAACTGTTAATGCTTGAGATAATCTTAAATCAAATTTTTGTAGGATGGTATTGTGTGAACAAAGTGCAAGTTTTCACATATATTTCCTAGAAAACCTGTACTAATTATTCCTCCATCTCTGTGTGTGTACATAAGTGTCACTGCCCACCCACTTTCCCTTAACCACACTAGTATTGTGGGTGTTAAAGAAGCACGGATGCTTATGAGTGAGTTAAATATATGTTCAATGAACTATGTGTGATTTGAGCCTCAATGATCATGTGCGTCCACATTTTAGCGGTTAAAAAGTTGAATAGATGCGAGCAAAGAAAGAACCATGAACAGCAGACAAATAGGGACACATAAAAACCTACTTTTTGCGCTTTTTTTTATATTGCAATTGATATAGTGAAGCTTATACAGCTCTATTGCATTACATTGATTAAGCCTTGATGCACAACAACACAGAACATTTGCCATGCAGCATTTTTTTATTTCTTTTTTTAATCACAGTGCTAACTAGCAAGGCCTCTGTCAGACATGCTGTTAGACTGGGTGAGTTTAATCAGCATGGCAACCCTTTGCACTGCAGTAAGAGTTTAGAAAATGTCTTGCAAGAAGGGATTTTTTTTTCTACAAGTAATGATATGAGTGTGAAATATTACCAGATGAAAAGAATGACACTGTAGTTTTCTCTGTTTGCATGTGTGACAGAAAGAGAAAGGAAGGAATGGAGAAATAGAGCAAGATATACATAGAGATGCATCAATAAGTCCATCCTAACCTCAATTATCATAATCGCATAACTCAAAACTCAAAGTTCTGGGTATGATTTATCCGATAACCCCGTAAAGCAGACTATGAATTGGGGCAGAAATGACAGTTTTGTCTGTTAGTGGACCACCATTTTGTAAGTGTAAATAGGTAGTTCTCTCACCTAAAACAAGTAAAGTATGGAGTGCCATGTGTTGGGTCCCTTACTGTTTTCTTTGTACATGCTGCCATAAGGGCATATTATTTGATAGCTTGGTAGCAACGTTACATTTAAAGCCCATATTAGTAATCTTGCTAGAACATACTTCTTCTTCCATGACCAGAATATTGCTAAGATAAAGAACATGTTGTCCATGCAGTGAGATTACCATAATACACTTTCCCAGCTGGTTGCCCCACCGTATCCATCAACAAACTCCAGTTATTCCAAAATGAAGCAGCTAAGGTTCTTACAAGAACTAGAAAGTTTGAATACCATCCTGTAACAAGCCCCTGTTCCTATCCAGATCTTAGTCTGGCCATCTTGAGGTCTACAAGATCCAACTCCTGCCATCCTGAGGTTCACAAGCTCCTATTTCTGCCATCCTGAAGCCCACAAACTCCTACTCCTGCCATCCTGAGGCCCACAAGCTCCTGTTCCCTCTTCATTGATTGACTGCTGACTATAACCAACCTGGCTCTCGCTACATTAAAGGAGTTATACCTAGCGTTAAAGTTATACTGATTACAGTAATTACTAGTATATTAACTTACATCCCATATAAACTATAATTCCTAGACTATTTAATAACCCAATTTTCAGTGTTGGCCAGAGGAGGATGGACTCCCCCTGCTTAGTCCTGGTTCCTCTCAAGGTTTCTTTGTCCTTAGCTCCATCTTAGGGAGTTTCTTCGTGCCACTGTTCCCTTGGTTTGCTCACTGAAAGTTAGGGCAAGTAAAGCTGATTTGAGACAATCTGTGTTGTAAAAAGCACTATAAAAATTCTACTCTATACTATTTTATAACATGATGACAACATTTGCACATACACAATTCTCAGCATTCGGATAAGTCTGACCACTGTTTGCAATGTAACAGGACTCCAGATCATTTCAGAATCGATCGGAAAGGTGTGTTACCTATTTGAGTTTGCAGACAGTGGTTTTAGTATGCATTTTAGGAGCCCATATGCGGGGTGAGGTACAAAGCAGAGCTGCCTGCAGGACCCCGGCGTCCGACAGCTCTCATTAAACTATCGACATTTTAATACTTCCTACTGCTCTTAAGATCTCAGTGCGCCCACCCCCTCAGGTCTTCCAAGCTTTTAATGGGTTCTGTCTTACACAAGCCAAGGATTAACCCATCTCCTGCGCTAGCCACGTCCCCAGTGCACTTAACCTGCTCCTTACCTGAAGACTGTGAAAACGCCCCAGCTACAACTCTGCTATTGATTTGGGGAAGAGGGCCAAATCCATATTCTCAGGGGTTTGTTCATGTTTGAGCTATTCTCCTTAAAAGCCATTATTTAATCACAGGTATTTATTTTTTTCAAGCTTTTAAGCAAGACTTTTACGAAAACTCACGGTGGCCTACATCTTCATCCAACTCTGGTCACACGGCAACACCGCCTCAACCTTTGTTCTGAAATACTGTAGGCTGAGGGTTACGTTTGATAAAACCATGATTCATCTGTGACAAAAAAAAGAAAAAGACACGTGAGGGGCATCATCTTTAGATGACATGACCTCAAATTTCCAATCGGTTAGTCACTACTGGGAGACTCGTGACTTTTTGACAAAAGTGGACTTTTATTCATAACATGTCACAACTTTGGTCTTACCCTCTCCACGTCTCTTTTGACTTATTTCCTCACGCCCCCGCTTTTTCCCCCTGAGACCTTGCTTTATCTACACTTTCATGCCGCCCAGCTCACCCTTGATCTTTCTCACTGATACCACATACAATGTAGGGGGTAGATGTGTTATACATAGTAACTGGTCTAATTACCTGTAATTTACAGGAAAACGCTATCGGTATTTCCGCAACAGGTCAACGGTGAGAGTCATTTTGCACCCATAAACAGAGATACCTTTTACTAGATTGCAAGAATATAATGTGGAGGGAGGCAGCGTTCAGTTGAAAAAAAAGAAAATGCAACATATTGTTTGCACGAATGTGGTTTGAAATTCAGTTGCTGAATAAAATAGCACCTGCTTAAAATAGTTTTGCTTGGTAAAAAAAAGAGAGAGATCTGATTGCAATACACAATGAGATTTCTGCAAGGGATTTCTTTCTAATTAATAAGTTATAATAAATCATTTACCTACATCTATACCTCTTTACATACACCTCTTCAAAAAGGTTTGAGATTGCTAATATCCTACAGGGTACTCTCAGGGATCACGCTCATGTAATTTGATCAATGCTCACATTTGACTATTTAACTTTTAATATGAAAAGATTAAAGGTTCCCCCAAAGGATTACTCATTAATTTAAGAGTGCGGCGGTGTGTGGTCACTAGCCATGAAAAGGATTAGAAAAACTAATTTGAATAATTGGTAAGTACAGGAGCAAGGTTTCAAGGTTTTACCTACAATTTTATTTTATCTCCTGGTCCTGACAATTAGAGCGTAATACCCTCCAGCCAGACTTCTTGAGTATGGGCATGTTTGATTTATAAAATATTCTCTGCCTGGAACGTGGTTTTAATTAAGTAGCAACAACCTCTCCATATAAAAAAGAAAAATCATTTTTATCTCACAGCTACCAATGGTATGCTGCATTCAAGTCCATGCTGTGCACTACTCCAGAGTCACTGCTTACTAAAACAATGGGATCGAAGTTGATTACAGTTGGTGAGGTAAGGAGCACCACACTATGAGTTGTGACAATAAATTGTGTCTGCCCCTTTGTTATGTCTACAGAATAGTGAGAATCTCAACACTGAAAATCTGAAGGCACAATGGCTAAAGGTGCCAAACGATCTACTGCATTGATTTAACACAATTTTACAGCAGAAAAAGTCACCCAGGAATTTATAATGAATCATGCTCACCTTCTGCATGACCCCTGCTAGCAGCGATCCAGAAGCCAAGATACTGTATATTTACAAAAAACAAATTGACATAAATGGTCAAGTTGGCCAATATCTTTGAGTACTAGACATTTAGCATGCGGAAAGGCGCTAGAGTTGGGGCTTAGGCTGAGGCGAGTGCATTTGAATATCTGACAGACGATGAAAGTGAGCCATTAAAACGTCTGCGCCACGTTTCGGGAATGAAATGGGGAGATAAAAGAAAAAAAAAGAGAAGAAATTCCCGAGTGTAATCAATATGAGTGTGAATTAGTAGCCCAGGCTTTAAGAGAGGACCCCCTGTTAAGTGCGTTCACTCCAAGTTCACATGCAGAAACTGGGCTCGTGCTTTCTGCAGGAGGAAAAGTTATTATGACTTGTGCTTGGAAATCCAAAATGCAGTATCCTGTTAGAGGAACCATTATTTGAGAGTGGAAAAAAAAAGAAAAAAAAAGAATTAACAACTCAGGACCTGGACCTTTTGTCTTCGTGACATCAGTAACGACAAGAAAAGCCACATGGAGCCTCAAGCTCGGGCGAGCAAATAAAGCTATGGTGTGATAAAATCATTCCTGCGCCTGCAGACACACGGTCATAAACACACATACACACCGAGAAACAGCTTAGTTTTTCTCCGCACCGGAGGTTAAATTGCTGTCAAGTGGTTTGATGCTGCGCTAAAAATCATTTTGTCACACGAACAGGACAGAGGCAGTCAGGCTTGGGATGTCCGCCCAGGGGGTAATAATGAACTCACTCAGGCAAAGAGAGAGAGAGAGAGAGAGTCAGATAGAGAGGCCTCATATCTCAACACTCCTGAAAAACAAGTCCTTACATACTTTTCTGTTCTCTTTCTACACTATCACAGGTCAGGCCCTTTTCCGAAGGGCCTGTACGATTCGGGAAAAGAAGAAAAGGAAAGCATTAAAAATGGAGCATGGGCTTATGGGAGGTGCCCTGCTCTGGGCTGAGATGTGTGAGGTGTGTAGGTTAGAGCAGGGAATACTGCTCCTCCATGCCTTATTTAAGCCGTAATTCTGAGGACACATAACTCTTTAGAGAGCCACTCAGCTGCCTTGATCATATCGGCCCTCCTTCATTATCTCACTGTCAAGGTCGAAGTGAAGATAGAGCAGGACACGGCCACCTTGGAGGCTTTTAAAGTGTCCAAATGTGGCCTTCTGCCCCAGATGTGTCTGTCTCAAGTCTTAACTACAATAAGGTTGGACTGACAAAAAAGGGGGAAGCAGATTTTATATGAATTAAGTACTGGAAAAAATATATACGATCGCTTAACTTCAGCCCCCTGCTACCTGAAAGGTAAACTGCAAGTGCAATGAACATATTCCTCCTTTCCTTCCCACCTTTCCCCCAACTGACCCCGCCCCCTCTGTTAAAGCCATACCTGCCCCATTAGTTGCCTTTTAAAGGAAAAGAGGCAGAGCAGAGCATCTCTGTTCCATCTGGGGGCGGAGCTAATTTCCAGGCCATACAAATGCAAACAGAAGCCTGAAACCTAGGTAGAAAAGAGCTTTTTTCCTATGGTCTCTTTAAAATTATATGATTATTATAGGTCTAGAACATCTTATCTTAACATCTTATTTTCTCTGCACTTACCCTGCATTGATTTTGGATTACTTCTAGGTTTTTAATGAATTTGTATGATGTATGCACTTAAGTTTGAACTTGTCTTTTTGTCAGCACCTTGACCACTCTAGCACTTGTACAAACTAGCATATGTCTCTTGTCTTTCAGGTTATGAATCCTTGCAGATTCGCTGGGTGCTTTGCATCGCTGCACCATCAGCCGTTCGCACTCGGGATAAAGATCGTCCGCTAAATGACCACATGTGAATGTAAACTTACAGAGTAGGCGATTTAATCCGTGTATGTTTTTGCCGATGTGTGATGTTTTGGTATTAGACGTGAAGAATTGGATCTGGCTATTGTGGAGTTAAGACGAAAAAAGGGGGGGTTCTCCGTCCCTCTTTTAACTTCTTGTTAGAGCGGGTGCTTACAGAGGAATGGCTCGCTGCAATAAGATTTAATTTTGGGCAGTTGCACACAGACACACTGATTTAGGTCTGAACACCAGTGTTGCCGTATTGTGAGGCCTTATTTACACACACACACACACACACACACACACACACACTTGCTCAGAGAGAGAGAGAGACAGACAGAGGGAGAGAGAGAAATGAGGAAATGGTAACAGATGAGCCTTTAAAAATAATGGATGAAGTGGTGTGTGCAGAACGGAGGAGCGTTCCCCTGTGCACAGTAAAGTCCTTTCTGTGTGAGCGAGATGCCACTAACACTGATGAATCTTCCCGTGTCAGCCTCCACAGCCATGGTACATACAGCACACACACACACACACACACACACACACACAGTCTGTGTATGTATGTGTATGTGCGTTTGCTTGTGTATGGTTATGGTGTGTGTTTGTGTAAAGGTTGTTTAACAGAGAAGGACTACATGTCTAAGACTCCACGCTTAGTGCCAATATGATTAAATGTTTGTTCTTAATCTATTAACAAGACAAAAAGGAAAATATATGATTTTTGTTATCACAAACATTTGTGTGTTATGTGTTACTCCTTATAATCAAACACCATCTCTTTAGAAAAGGCTCGAATCTGATAGCATGCTGTAGTGCTTCCGATTTGAGTTAAACAACTCAAGTTGAAAGTATGCATTTATGCACTGCTCTTTCTTGGTCTGGTCACTGAAATGCCGAGGACTTGAATAGTAATTTTTCGGGAAAACAAAAAAACAAAAAGAAAGAAAGAATACAAGTTTGTAGTGACTGAAGAAAGCTTTAACCAATTTTGTGTTATTTTCAAAACAAATGTACTTAAAATGATGTCATAAGTAAAAAAAAAAAGTCAGTAGTGGTTTTCTAAAAGTGTACTTATACTGTGTGTAAAAGTGTACTTATACTTATAGTGTGACTGTAATGCATTCTATACAGTAATAATAATAATAATAATAATATAATAAAAAACAAATTCCAAGTCCGTAGTGACTGAAACAACTATTTAGAAGTATTAGTACGCCAGAAGTTTTTAAATTTTTAAAAAAATATATAAATAAATAATAATAATAAAAATATATTATTATATATAATAAAAAACAAATTCACGTCAAATTCAAGTCCAAAGTGACTGAAAAAACTTCACCGAATTTGTCAGGCTGTGTTGGCGTGAGTGTGAGGACACAAACGCGAGGCTTCTCCTTGAACGTTTTAACGTATTAATAATAACAGGGTTTACATAAACTGAACACACGCCGCGACAGGCGTGCTCCACACACAAACAACGAGAGACAACACAGGACGGAAACAAGCAGGTATTTAAACACTTAATAATCAAGGGGCGACGAACGAGGAACAGCTGGGGACATTCAACAGCACTCACGTGAAAAGGACAGCTAAACAAAAACACAAGCGCGTGGCGGCCGTCGACATGGCGACCGCCACGCTGTATCCCGCGCTCAGCTACGCGCGTGACAGAATTAGGTTTTAGAAATATTATTAGTAGGTCAGAAGGTCACAAGTCTTTTAAAATATTATTATTATTTTTATTTTTATTTATTTATTTTTTATACTAAGTATATTTGGGGTCTATAGCCAATAATAATTTTTGCCAAGAGTACATTTGACCTGATATAAACCTATGATTTGCATGATCTGCAGTATTTTTTTTGAATGAAAAAAAAATATGAAAAAGTAGCTACGGGTTTTACTGTCCTCCCTGTAGGTTGCCTTGTGCACACTTGCTACCTATAAATCTCATTTAGGGCCATGAGACGCTCCGCTCCCCTACAGTTATAAATAGAGATCTAATTTCATTTACCTAAGTGGGGGAAAATGGATGCTATTCCACTCTGTAATTGCCAGAGATGCATGATAACCATAGTTGGAAAAATATAGGTCACTTCTAAACCAATGGCACATGCAACAAAGATTAGACGTTATATATTAGCTGGGAGGAGTTGGCTTTTTAAGAGGCCAATAAACATGTTAGTGACGCTTGGTTAGATGCTTATGTCACAGTAGGACTCGATCAGAGAATGTGTTGTTGCTCCTTTGGGAGTTTGCACAGATATTAGACTCGTGCAGCGAGATGAAGCAAAAGCATGATGGTATGTTTAGCTAAAACCTTAATGGCCAATTTTCTTAGGTAATAATTCACATTCCATTAGTTCCAGGACTGTGGGTACTTGGATAACTTGCCATATTAAAAACATTGGGAGTTTTTCAACATCCATAAGCAAGATTTTCTCGAGCTGATCTACTGAGTGGTAAAGTATTTTTCAAAGGTTAGTTACAGTTAGCGATCTGCTAGCTTGCATATTGTAGTCACGCCATCATGGTCTCACATGATTGTTAGAACTCGAACAAGACAACTCATATAAAAAGTTACGTATGGTTAAGGTTAGGTTTAGTGGTGGGGTTAGCATGGGGTCGTAGCTTTTCTTATGAGTTAATTCATATGAGATCTGGCATAATCACTCTCGCTTGTAAGAATTTCTACTTTTTTTTTTCATGAGCTTGACTTGGTGATTTTCCAGATTACAAGGAAGGTGTGCTTCAGAAAGGTCGTTTGGAAACGATAAATGAAATAAAAAGATTCTCATCTAAAGTTTCTTTCCTTTACTTTGCTCTCTTCTTTCCTTTCCTTTCATATCCCATCCCTTTATTTCCTTTTCTTTCCTTTCCTGTTCTGTACTGTCATTTTCTTTTCCTCTCTTTCCTTGACTTTAATTTCCTTTCTCCTCCTTTTTCATTTCCATGCCATTCCTTTCCTTATCTCTCCCATCCCATCCCACTACTTCCTTTTCGTTCCTCTTTTCCTTTCATTTCCTGTCCATTCCCATGCCTTTCTTTGCTTTCCTTTCCCTTCCTTTCCTTTCTTTTCCTTTCCTTTTCTTTCCTGCCCTGTCCTTTCCTGTTCTGTACTGTACTGTCATTTTCTTTTTCCTTTCTTTCCTTGGCTTTAATTCCCTTTCCTTTCTTGTTCCATCACATTCCATCCCTTTCTTTCCTCTCCTGCCTTTTTTGTTCCCCCCCTACCCATTCCTCCCCTCCTCTGATGGGCCTAGTATGGTAAACTGAAGACATCTCATCCGTTCCTTTCCTCTTCCACCCATACTTTTATTGTGCTAAAAGCATGTCACATTTCTCCTGTCCCATCACCATGTCTTCCGCTTGTCTTCTCTCTCTGAGCAGTGATTAGAATCGGAACCCATTTTGTTGTCTAGCGTGTGTACTGGAATTAGTTTTGGCACGCTTGAAAACGTCTCTGCATTGGCGTTATCACCCAGGTGTACTACGTGCATACATACAGCATATACATTTCCATATATCACTTTTCTTCTGCAGGTTCCGCTCACCCATGCTGTCATCCTCGGCGGTCCTGAGGGGCTCGCTGTGCTTCTGACCCATATACAGTAGGCTACATTTACCAACAACACGCACTCCTCGGCCTCTGGAGACGCAGGGACATGGCGTGCGCTACATTCCTTTAGTAATTAATCTACAGCCGTGCGGAAGTCAAGCATCTAATGAGAGCGGCGTTTGTAGAAGTGGGTTACTGTAATTAAACCATCTTGATTGACCTGGACTGATTTCATTTGAGCTGGCCATTTTTGTTGCGGCGTTTTTTTTAAACTGCTGCACTGGTGTTCCTTCATCTTGTAGGAAGATAAATGGTCCAGGGACGCATACAAGCCTTGATATAGTGGTTTACACACATATACATGCACATGTGCACATCAAATGAGTCCATACTGAGGCATAGCAGCTAAAGGGTTAATGCAGGAGGCCTCTCTGGGGTGGGCTTTGGATGGAGCGAGGTTGGAGGTTGCATAGCTACAAGGGCTTGTGTCCTGGGCCAAGCGAGAGGAACAGCAGCCCAGCACTGATAAGACTCTAATAGTCCTCCTTTGAGAACCCGGAGCTCCTCTATCCTTATTAGTCATTTATCACACCTGCCAGGCTCGCTGAACCATAATTACTCTAGCCTTATCCCTCCTCCCTCTGTCATGTCTGAGAGAGAGAGAGAGAGAGAGAGAAAAAGAGAGAGAGAGAGATTGGAGGCCTTGCAAGGAGAGGTAAAACAGGAAGACAGAGCACAAGCACAGAAGGAAAAAAAAAAGCAATGACAGGGGCGTTGTACAGCAGTCCAGCCCAGCTAGAGCAAGTGTTCTCCAGAACTCTTCTCAACACACACACACACACACACACACACACACACACACACACTGATGAGGTGTTGGAATAAACCAGAATGAGAATTTTCTGAGATATTCATGAGGGTGTAAAAGCAAAGCGAGGGAGCTCCGGGGGAAGAGGGGGCGGATAAGCCAACAGCCCCTTTTTCCCCCACTCTGAATAATTTTTCCAAAAGGTGATAGGAGTGGGAGGAACCGTAATCTCCTCACTCCAACCTGCAGAGATGATGCACGTTGTGTCCCTTAACGGGAACTCGACTTTCTAGTCATAATGAGAAGGGAGGAACATTCCATGTAGTCGTAAGGGAAACGCTGTAAAAATGCCATGATTGTGTCAAACTCAACTGCATTAAATCTCCGCAATTTCTTTTTTTTTACAAAGGCTATCTTAGCTACTCCAACCCACAAAGTGAACAAACCCATCATTCTCTTGTTTGTTGTCGCTATACTCGACGGCGGCATCTTTCAGGTCATGGGGGTTTTTTTTCTCTAAGCTTTTATGATTTTAGCACGTGCCTGGCTGTCGCCATGGTAAACGCTTCGACCTCGAAAGTGGTTGCAGATGTGAGGCACGTGGTCTGAATCTCAGGTTTGGGGCCCCAGCTTGGCTGCGCTCCAAGCCAGTAGGCAAAAGGAAATGACATGGCAGGCTGAAAAACAGCAGGTTCTCGCACACAGCCCCAATATCAACCTGTAAATCAGAGCTTGAGGTGTTAATTGACCGCCGGTCACACTTATAAAAATATCATAAACAAACGTGCTTGACGGTTAGATGGTAAAGTGAGTTAACCGAAGATATAAACTGATGTTACAGGGCTGACTGATATTCACACCTGTAGGAACATTAAACATCTTGGAGCTTTACAAATTGATCTTAGTCCATCGGTGATACATATGTTTACACCCGTAGAAGAACATTTCAAATTGACTTTTGTGACCATTTCAAAGTACCAAAGTACACATAAAAATTGCTGATATTTTTACGATTATATCCACATGAATGGTATCTTCTCCTTTTACTGAGTCAAACCTTTATAATGTTATAATGTTTTGCTTACTTTAAAGACCCGCTGCATTCAAAAACATGCTTTTTTAAACGGTTAACTCCTCTTAGATGGCTTATTATGATTATATAGATTTGGGTATTTGGGTTAAATTTGTTACCATGGTGCGAGTTTCACATTTTTCCATTAAAAACAGAGACTTTTACAGAACTTCGGTTCTGTGGGGAGCGATGTATCAGCTTAGTTTTGTACATCACGAAATAGCTTGAACCTATCACGGTCCAGTATAATAGTGGGGTTTTTACGGCGCGACGGCGAGGGGGCATTTTATTTTTCAATTTGCATAATCATGCATATTAATATATCCTTGCATTCTTAATGAGTGTAAAGTTTTAGAGATGCCATTTTTAGTCGTTTCTTGGGCATAAAAATAATACATAAAAATATGTAACAATTTAGTATTCAACATAGATTATTTTTTAATAGTTTCAATTACGACTTTAGGGGTCCTTCAAGACTAAATAAAACAAAACGACTGATAGTACCACAACCAAAGAATGAGCTATCCTAGGTAACCTAACTCCTATTAGATGGCTTTTTTCCGATTAATTCACATTTTTCCATTTAAACCAGAGACTTTGTCAGAGCTTCTGTATCTAATCACATCCAAGATTAGAGAATGGTTTCCTGGAAATTTTTAGCTGCAGAAACTGCGTGCTAAACTTGCGAGGTAGCTAACTTAGCTAATTTTAGTGAAAAACAAAATTGTAGTTATGGTATATTTTAAGGTCTGGCTCATGTTAAATAAAAATCACTGAGAATATGGCGATGGAAATCAAGACTCTGACACTAAAATCCCACTCGTGTGGACCTGTGACAAATGCAAGCTAATTTACTATAAGTTAACTATCTGGATAGCTAAGATAGCTAATATTAGGCTAAAAGTTTTCAGGCTTTTTTGGGCTTTTCATTAGGCTATTTGGAAAGGAATGAGTTCATGTTTTTAGGCCATTTTTAGAAGTTTGTTGGGCATTGAAAAAAGAACAACAATTTATTAATCTGAATTTATTTTTTAATGGTTTAAAATGATTTACACTGGGATTTAATGAGTACATTTGCATAGAATTTGCATATGCAAAAACAAATCCATCTGACGTTTTTATTTTATTGAAATTTTATTAAATGAGTAAATGTTATAACCATGTTATTTACATGCCACTAAATATATGTGAGAAATTTTACCCCAAAATATTACTCAAAGTTAAAAAGTTGAATGTGCTTTGATCTTATTAAAGGCCAAAACAAAATTGTCAGGTAGAACCCTAATAATTCCAAGGTCTCGGAATAATACTGTATCTTGGCACTCCGCAGGAATCCACCACTTTCACCCTCCACCCTCTTTAGTTACAAATAAACCATGTTGGGTCCTCCTTGTGCCCCTCGATGTCCCCTCACCCCCTTTACAGATGTTCCAACTCCACCCCGTCGAGTTAGCATGTGCTCATTTGCTTGTTAACTTCCTCCACTCCTCCTCCCCGGTTCCTTCGGCTCCTGTGGCGAGGGTTTTTTAGGATGCCTAAGGAGGCGTGAGCTCCCTGGTAGATGGGGACACAACCAGGCTTCCGGGCACTGACTCCAGATGTGTGGAGAGCAAGCAGCACCAGACGGAGGGAAGACGGAGCGAGAGGACCTGGATAGAGAGAGGGCAAGATGATGGAGAGAGAGAGGCGGCGTGGAGAGCATGAATTTTGTTGTCATTAATAGCGTCGACAGATGCACAAAAACCCCAAAGGAAAGGACAGCTGTGCTTTCTGACAGTGCGTAAAGATTCTCTCTCTCCCTCTCTCCTTCTCGAACTATCCCTCTCTTTCGCGAATGGCGTGCTTGTTAAGGAGGGGAGGCTCTTTGTTGTTTTAGAGCCTCCTCTTCACGTCCCTCTGTTTTAACAAGCTTTTTATGGAGCGCGCTTCTTAATGGCCTCTCACTTATAAAACAAAGCTGCCGGTGACACGGGGACGACACGATGCGCAACACAATAAAAATGATGTGATGGATGGCCCTTCTGTGCACCACAATTAAACCACGAGCCCACACAATGCACATTAAACACCAATAGTTGTCTTTCTCATGGCGTGCACCGTGCACACACACACACACACACACACACACACACACATACACATACACAGTGTTCTGTCCACTGTGTCACTATTCATGCACAAACGCATATCATACTTTTCTTTCTTTTATTAAATTTTTTCTCCAATCTATAGAGATTGATTTTTTTGTTTGATTTCTGGGATATAAATGTGGAGGGACATACTCGTGAAAACAATGCATAATCGTAGTGTATCGCTTACACACACACATAAAACCCCTCGGCGAATTGGGGGGAAAAAATCACCTGTGGCACAAGCCGCACTCCCCCCCTGAATAAAGTGCTGATTTTTAATAAAATTATTCAAAACAATAGTAGAGAGGGATTGCCAGGGCGATGCATCACCTCAGGACGCTTTTTTGTTGTGATTTTGGAATGAGGCAAGAAAGCAGCAGAGCTGAGGAGGGAACAATGGAGTCTCCGCTTGTCTCCCCCTGTTCATCTCTTCAGAGAAAAAACAATCCTGTTGCCCGAACAATAAGGCGCTCAATAGGGCCTGCTCGAGGGCTTGCTAGTGCA
Organism: Olivaichthys viedmensis; assembly: GCA_028565825.1. Lineage (NCBI taxonomy): Eukaryota > Metazoa > Chordata > Actinopteri > Siluriformes > Diplomystidae > Olivaichthys > Olivaichthys viedmensis. The sequence goes on along the minus strand of JAOUQW010000034.1, from coordinate 29,710,775 downwards.
TTTGCCTGTAAGTTTTCACCTCTGTCCTTCGATAAGTTGTGAAACATTATCTTAAAAATTTCAACGATTTGTAAATTGTTAACTCCTGCTACTCTTGAAAAACAACAAGTTTAAGACATTTTGAAAAATATGGGCACCTTATGGACCTACATGGAAAAATGTGGTAGTGAATAAAGATTACCTGTATAAGGTACAGTATTTAATTTGATTTTATGTTTTTTATTTCTCATATTTCTATTTATCATTAAGGAATACAAGGTAGCTTGGTGACTGTCAATAACACATATGCATTGCTGTTATCCTTAGTTTCACATATCAATTGATCCGTACCCTATAGAATATCCTTTTTTTTTTTTGCCTGGTGTACAGTATATCATTTTGTTTAGCGCTGCAACCTTGACATTGAAAACCAATAAAACCTCTTGGATGGCTTATTCAGATAAATGCACATTTTTTTTCCATTTAAAACAGAGGCTTCCTCAGTTCTTCTGTTTTTCAGCGTAATGTATCAGCTCAGTTTGTAATCTTACGAAATATGCTTAGCAGTTTTTAACCTATGATACCCAATATGCAAATTATTAGAGGATACCCGCAGGGTACCCAGAAACGTTTAGCCACAGTACATGTGTGCTACGTTAGTTAGGTAGCTAACTTAGTTAATGTTAATGAGGAACAAAATTGCGGTCGTTATAGTATGTTTTTACAGGATTTTTTTCAATTTAGTTGACAATTACCAGCCACTGGTTATTTCTTCCCTGCAAGAGGATAAACGCTAACATGAGTCTGTCTGTATACATGAGCTTACTGTATGTATATTGTGATTGGCTAATGTCATTCTGATTAACAGGGGAGAGAAATGAAGGCCATCCTTCCCACCGAGATGGTCAGTAGTCAAATTCACGTTCTCCCAACTATAGGGTAAGCTGCCATTGACCCTTAACCCTCTCCGCTCCAGAGGCGCTGTATCATGGCTGACCCTGATCTCTGACCCCAGCTACCTAACAAGCTAGGATATGCGAAGAAAAGCATTTAATTGTGCTGTACACGTCATGTTTTATGTATAATGACAAAAAAGGCTCTTTCTTTCTGGTATAGCATAATAGACCTGCTATTACATAAATAAATACAGCTTTATATAGCCCTTTAATTTTTGTCATGAGACAAGTCCATATAGTTTTGTTGCATAAAAAAAAACTTTGTTGTGGGTGATAAATTGGGGAATTATTTGTCCATCTATTTTTGGTGGAGGAGACAGTATTCGCCATTACATTCCATTTTATTTCTTCAACGCAGAATGTGGTGTTTTTATCATTTAGCAGTTTATTTGTTTTGCATAATTCAACTAAAAAAATAGCTAAGGGACTATGGGAATTTATATTTCCTGATTGTGCTTGTGAAGTACACCTCAAGAGAGTATTATCACTGATAAACTGGTAGCCTTACACAGGCCATTTAAAAAAATAAGCCAGATTATTTATTTATTTATTTATTTGTGGCTTATTCTTGTAGTCTGATCCTCTAAACAGCATTTTCTGCGTCCACTTTGTTGTTGTCCAGGTGACTTCATGGAGAGCACTATTACCGGAAGGGTCATCTTTTCTCCATTCCTTTTTCCACCCTCCTTCCACACTTTTGCTTTTATCTCTCTGAACATCACTGGCTGGAGCCCTTCAGATAAATCACTCTTGCATTGTTCCACTGCGCCTGGACTTTATTTACACAGCCCTCTCTCTTTCTCTCTCTCTATATCCCACCTCCATCCCTCAGGAAAGAGACAGAGGCCAAGAGCAATCGTGAGAGGAATTTGAAAATCCGAGCAAACAATGGCAATAATGATGCTAACAATAACAAGTCCATGTTTAACAAAATAAGTCCGTACTTTGGTGTGTATTTAGAGACGAAACAATGGGTTTTTGACTTTGTTGAAGGAAAGGCTATTCCCACCGCTGTAACACAGGCAATATCATCATTAATACAAACGAGCTGAGTGCAGGCCTTTAGGGCCCTCAAATCTCTCTACAGGCCTCAATCACAAATGTACAGCATTTACAGTTTTCCCACTGAGCTGACATGATGGCTCTTGCTTAGGAAAACAGAATATTAATAGTTGGCTGTGATTTATTTTAATTAATTTATCTATTGTTGCATATCGTCAGCAAATTGATGACCTATAAATCTAATTGAAAGAAAGTCAAGACACACAAGAAAGTGTGTGTGTGTGTGTGTGTGTGTGTGTGTGTCATGCGTTGAATGTGTGCAGGTCAGGCATTGCTCACATCAATTGA
>JAOUQW010000034.1:29676927-29694019 GCA_028565825.1 Olivaichthys viedmensis | reverse complement strand
ACCGGTAGTTGTAATGCATTATAACATACTCCTTTGAGTACTAAAATGTACTCAAGTCTTTATCTATGACTACGCATGATAAAGTGCATATATAAGACATAATAGAGCATTATGCGAGGCCCTTACAGGCTTTAAACAAACTGAGCTGTTTTAAATGTCTTTTTTAATGGGAATGAAATTTCATATCAATAGTGTCTATAGTGTCCTTAAGAACAGATATTATAATGCATTATGTAATCTGACATTATGACGTCATAAACTCATGCTTTATGAAGTGTTATGCATGTAACTATAACTACTTGTATGCCTAACATAAGCCTGTATAATAGCACGTAGGATATTATGTATGCTATATAACATGTTATAAATAGATTTGTAATGCATTATGAATACAGGTTTCATAGGAAGTGTTACCTAAGTCACAATAAAAGTACAAATTAATCTCTGACAATTTTATTGTATTATATTATATTGTATTACATTGTATATTATCATATTACATTTATATATTATTGTATTCTTAATTAATTAATGAATTAGTTAGTTAGTTAGTTTCTTTGTTTGATGTTTAGAAAACCCTTTTTGCCTTGGAACAATAATCATTATATCCCTGATCTTTCAAGCCAATACATTTTACGAGCACAGCAAAAACTGGTAGAAGTAAGGTTTGTAATTTTGCAAATGGAAATTATGTATTTATATGTGACATAAAGCCCAGAAGGCATCACAGTATGCAACATTTTGCACTGTAAAGAAATACAAATGCACAAAGGAGCCAAAGGACATGGCGGAGAGCCAGGTGACGGCGGCTGGTCAGTGTGTGGTACGCTGCAGCAGAGCGACGGCTGCACCTGTTTCCATGTGCTTTCTCTTCTCAGACCTCGAACTGTCTTGCCTCACAAAAAAGTCTTGGGATCACAAATTTGGTTAAGGACCAGGCATGAGTTTAGTAGTTGTAGCTTTTCTTATAACTTATTAAATCAGCATAAGCTTGTTAGAATCTCTACAAAAACAGCTCTCATTAGAATTCCTACTAATTGTGAAATTGAGTTGACTAGCCTGCTGTCACACTGCTCCATCATCAAGTGTAAATCTCAACCGCTTGAAAGTTCAGACATGGAGGTTATGAAAGTCCTCTTGGTTCATTGTTAAATTCTCTGTATCATAAGGACACAAGTTTGCATTAACCACAAATTCTGGAATGAAATTGAGTATCTTTATTTGGTTACATTTACAGAATTTAGCAGACACTCTTATCCAGAGCAAGTTACAACAGAGTGCACTAACACAGTGCCCAACTTTATGGTCCTGAGGCTTGAACCCATAACCTTCTGATCAGTAGCCCAGCACCCTAACCACTGAGCCACCACTGCCCCCCTTGTGATTATGATATATTTATGATTGGCTGTGCTAAGTGGTGAGCCTTGGAGCCTAGCAAAGCTGTGGCTTATATTAGATTACGGCAAAATAATCAAAAGCTAATTCATGATGTGGCCCTTTTCCCATCTCCATCTCTAAGCCCTTTTATTAAAGGGCTTATTTTTCCATCCTGCGCTGATGAGAGCAGGGCTTTGTCACCCCATTTATACACAATAGGGCTCAATGGCCTATTATAATAAATGTTTAATTCACCCTTTCTGCAATAAAATACATTGCAGGAATTAGAGCAAAGACACAGAGCTTTGACTTTCATGAATCGTATAGACAAAATGATTTAAAGTTGGAGGTAGGTGTAAAGGTGAAGTAGGTGTTCCTGTTAATAAATATTTATACTGCCATGCAACATGACATGAGATAACTGAGTATAACATATATTTCTACTATATAGAGAGATCTTCATCTTTATTGGGGGTTCTAGTGATCACTTTAAAGATTCATCAAATTATTTCTTGAAAATAGACGCCATATATGATGCGGTGCTTTGCTTTGTGTCCTCAATGACAAGTAAGTCTTCTAAAATAACACCACCTGGGGCACGTTCTGCATTAATATTTCATCACAGAAACACTTTACACTTTCAAAAAAAAAAAGTTCTTTCATCCAGTTTATTTAAAAGACCAGAACAGCCACGTAATTCCATAAAGATCCCCTTTCATTTATCCACATCTCAGCGTGTTATTTCTGTCTCTCTCCGGCTCTCGCTTTCTCTCACTTTGTCTCGGTGCTGGATATCGTGTACGTACAGTAGGGTGGCTTTTCTTTTCTTTTTTTCCTATCCATCACACTCTCGCTGTGTATCTGCCACTGTAGCCGGGCCCGTCAGTCGGAGGCAGTAAAAGGATACAATAAGAGCGTGTCCGGAGCAGCTTATGAAGGGCACGGCAATCCATCACCCGGACCCGTGATGGATCACACTAGCATCTGCGATGAATAGCAACGCGAGGTGGGAAACACACACACAGGCCAACTTGGGGAGGAATATACATTACATCCATTTAATCATCCCAAAAGGCTGTTAGCGACGCAGGCAGAGGGCTAGTGAATGTTCAAATCCTCCATCCGTTTCTTTCTTTCAACTTCCTTCAAAGGCCAGACTAGATTGATTATGTAGAAGAGGGCTTGAGGCGGACAGTCAAAGCTGGGGAGCGGCGAGGTTTTGAGAAGCTTTTCCAAAGGCACTCACGTCGAAGTGAGCGTGCAGAAACCTCATGACTCAGCAAAGTGTAGGCTGAGCTCCACAAACAGGCAGCACTTCCCATTTGTTAATTTATTAATTTATTCATTTTCGACATTCATGGCTATGAAGGCATTCGCCATAGTTTGATTTTCGAAGGATATATTGAGCAAAAAAATGACAAGCAGCTCACAGGAAAACAGCAGTACCAGTTCGAGTGTTCGAGTTTACAAACTACTAAAAATGTACGGGTTGCACCAGGCAACATACTTTTAACTTTCAAAACTTACTTAAAATGTATCTGTTACTAGGTGCAATGCTCGCCGTAAAAATATATATATTTTTAAAGCAGTTTCACTGACTTTTATTGCATTTGTTAATTTTATTTCAATTATTATTTTCTGGGAGGGATAATGATTTCTTCATGTGTGAAGTTTATTTATTTATTTATTTTACATGGTCTACAATTGTTAGACCTGGCCAACTCGATAAAATGCACAGTTTGTAACGGCACATAAACCAGATGGATCTATAGGATAAAGTACAAAGTTTAGGTTTATAGCAGTTAGCATAGAAAACTCTTTCATCAGTAGTTACTTCAAAATGTCACTCATAGATCATATTGAGATTATGACCTATAGGTAGCATATGTGCAAAACTTTTGTTAAAGCTTTACTGTTAATGTAGCATTAGCTTTTTTTCTGTCATTCAGCGTATTCAATGGCAGATTAAGGCTGTAGCCGCGTCTTTATTTTCCGTTGCTAAATTGCCGTAAGATTTGTTGCAGGCAGACCTCCCTTGAAGTAAATGTGGCCTGTAAAAGACAGGCGCTTTACAACAAAACTGCTTCACAGCATGTCAAGATTATGGATGTAGTATTTCCTGTTTATCTCGGACTGTGTTAGTGATTGGCTGGTGATGGTAAAACACGTCACTTTGCGCAACAAATTTAGAAACTACGATGTTATGATGCACTTCAAGTGTCTGTGGTGAATCCGAATTTCTATTCACGCTAGTTTTAAACTAACTACCCCTTTTAACAGGTGGTGTGGAACAGACTTTAAACCTTGACTTACAATTAAACTTAAGCTAAACTGATGCAACTGTCTGCAGGTCTTTTAAGAAGGACATCAAAAAATGGAAAATGGAAGTACTCGTCAGAATCAAGTCCACTTTCCTGGCTTTAAAAATAATTGTGTAGTCTACCAAAATCTCACCCTGGGTTTCTGTAATAAACTCTCCTCAATCCATAGTTTGACAGTATCTTGTCTTAAATTTCCTTGAATCATAAATTGAGGGTTGTGTTTACGAATGCTTGTAGTCATGGAGGGAGACGTGTCGGAGAGCAAAAATACGCAATTGGAAGTAAACCCCTTTAATGTTTCTTTCATGAGAAGAATAAAGACATGGGGTGGACCAGACTTTGAATATTCTGGTATCCACTGTGAGGTTGGGTTGGTGTTTATTCCCACATCCAGGATCATTTCCACTCATAAATATAGATGAAGGGAATTGAAATCATCCTTCCAACTCCGTTCCTGCCATGTGTGTTGTTTGTGCATATTGACAGAGGAGATCTCAGGGCTATGTTCATCCAAATCCACTGTATTTCAATGCACTTTAGCACAAGTCCTATAAAATTGTAGTATGAATCCCGTGTAACGTTGCTGATATTAAATATTAAATGCATCTCATACATCTGATGACCTCTTCCAAGTTCAATGCTTGAGTGTTGTAGAAAAACATTGTTTTTCATTGAAATTGTTGTCTGTTAAATGGTCTCTAAGCCATATACATGCAACAACTGGAGAAGTGCACTTTTTTTCATCACGGAAGATGAATGGATCTCAATTAAAGCCTGTCTTCATATCAAGTCCTTCAGTAAGGGTATGTGACTTGAAGAGACCCTTCTTGGAATGGTTGCAGAACCAAAATCCAGACAGATCTACACTGATTTTAATCATTAATCTTTTTAATGCCGGTATTCAATTTTTTTTACAGTATGCAATTATTACCCCAATTTTAGCATTGATTTACAGTCAAGATACTGTGCTGGTTGGCCCTAGTCTGCAAATCTTTGGGGCAATCAGAGTCATCGAGTTTTAGGCTCGTTGGGTATCAAATAAATTTGACTGGATGCTGGCGTATGCTGGTCAGCAACTTAAATCTGACTGTTATCCCTGGATCCCGTCAACATCCAAAGAAAATTCTGAGCACGAAGAAGTAAATGGAGGAAAAATTGATTTTGTTGTTGCAGGAGCATGAGTGCCTGTACAATGAGGACTCAAATAATTATCAGAAAAAAGCTGGTCCACAACTTGCTAAAGCCTTGAACCAATCAGGCGAGTAAAGATTGCTAACTTGCAAGCTGTATATTACTAGCTGGGTAGCTAGCCTACTTGCGTGCGAGCGTGTGTTTTGTTATTGCAGTCTCCTAGCAACGTGATAGCCCGTTTCCATTTGAGTTTGGTTTTGATTCAGCAAAAAGTCACACGTTGGTTAGTCTGTTGTCTTAGTTTCAGTTGTTCTGCCCATTGCTCACAGAGTGTCTGATATCTTTTGTACACTGTTCAGGCCACAACCGTCAGAGTTTGCCGTGTTTTTCCGATGGGAAAACTACATTTTGAACCCACAATGAGGTTTTTGTAGCAAGATACAATTACTGGATTGAAAAAAGTTCACGGCATCACTTCTTTCTAAAAGTTATTAGAGTTTAGTTTGAAGCAGTTAGAGGCGAATAAACGTGGTTGGACATTTGCGATGTCAGTCAAACGACCTCTTCCTGTGAAAGTGGGCGCTTCTTGGCCATGTTAAGTGACGAAAAATACCAGAAAGCCAGAAGTCTGGCTCGTGAGACTATATAGTGTGCGACCCCCAGTCCTTCGTGGGTGTTCTCCAATTTCTTATTCGCCTTAAAATTCTACAAAAAAACACTCGTGTGTGATGCTCAGTCTGTTTATTATCTGTGTGGATTTAAAACATCGTGTAGTGTAATCCATGCATAAGGTTCTATACTGAGGACATAGACATCTTTTCAAAAACTCAAAACCCATGGTCCTCGGGTTAAGCCTGCTGACATTGAACATCGCCTGAGGCTTTGTATTTTACCGCCTCTGTCTCTTTGCCTTCATAGCTGTATCACTAACACACACCCTCCCTCCCTCCTCTACTTGGCGCGAGCAAGGTGCGGCTGGATGAAAAATGAGGATGTCACCCTGTAGTTGCAAGGTTAGCACACTCTCTAATGGAGAGCTGCTGTGCTGGCCTGCTGAGGGGCACGACCCCTCTCACCAGGGGCATCCAGTAGCCCAAGATAAACTACTGCAGGGGGCATGGCACGCACCCAAATCCCTATTGATAATCTACCATCCAAACAACTGCTTGGTTTAGCCAAAGGAATCCCCCCCCCCCGCGCTGCCTTTTCCACCCAGCTTACACAATTTGAATAGTACACAAGCATAGATGTAGTGCATTTGACAAGTCCGTATACGTATCGGTATTCATTGTGCATAATCATCCCTACTCCCTTTCATTGATCATTGATCGTTGGTTTTCTTGCTGTACCAAAATCCCATTTGTCACGTCCCAACGTGAGAGTGGGTAGCCAAAAAAGGGGCGAAACACGAACCGACTCTTGCTTCCTAGCAAAGTGAATTTGCAGACCGAGTGCACACTTTTCCATTTGACATGTCAGAGCAAAACTGTGCCAAACTGTGAAGCTGTCCAGCATTGTAATTTATAAGGAAACATGATTACCTAAAAAAAAGAAAGAAAGAAAGAAATTTTAACAAGGGGGTGGTGGGACCAGAGGGGAAGCTGTGGTACTTCGCACAAGTGAAAAGAAAAAGAAAAAAAAAGAGGGAGTGAAAGTAAAAACATACAGCTGGCGTCATGCTCCGCTATTGCGTGTGACAAATGAGCGAAGCACTGCGGCGAGGTGGTGCGACGAGACATGGACGGGCATTCTGTCTCCCAGGATCCACGCTGCGATCGCACAATGGCCTCCATTTGGCAGCGCGACAGCCATATTTATGATCGTTTGAGCTCGATTTGTCCGCATGTACTTGTAGCTGAGTGATGTGAATAAAAAATGGAGGGAAGGGGAAATTTGTCCCAGCAGGCCTCTATTTATTTATTTATTTATTTATTTATTTCACTCGGAGACCTTCTTCCTGCCAAGAGATTATTGAAATGCTGACATCTTCCTGTCCGTTAATCATCATCGGCCTGTGATTCGACAAGAGTGGGAAGTCAATTCTCGTCCGGGAGCTGCGTGTAGGAGCTTCTGATGGAAAAACCATCATGCATCATAAAGAATAAAACACTTGTGAATGTCTAAAGTGACAGAGATTTTAACAAGATCATTTCTGCCGTTCAAGAAAATGCTCAACCTTGTGTGCACTTAAGCGTACGTGACAATTGCATCATCTGTTATCCATTTTGTATCAACTAGATATGAAAATTAAACTTCGACATGCTGAATGGACAATGTTACAAACCTCAAGACGTTTCAGAGAGACTCAAGGAGGGGAAACCTGAGTCAAATTAGAAACAATATCGGGAGCAATTCTTCCATAACGCCATGAACCACCAGCTTTTAAAAGGCCCTTTAATGATTCCCTCCCTCTCCTTTGCCTAAGAAGAACGAAACCACACTGAGATAGCCACTGGAAAATAAGCCTGTGGTTTCTGTGGGGTTCCTACTTAAGATGTGACGTCAACGAGACTGTCTGTTGTTCAGGGACAAAGTAAGTGAGCTGACTACATGTGATCTACTGTTTGATGAAGGGCTTTCACTTTTAAACTGGGTTTGGACCCTTACGAACATGTAGTATACTTTAGTACATTTTTATAAGTGCATTAAGTACATATGTAACAGATGGGTGACAAATGAAAGGAAAAAACAACATAAAGTGTGTTAGTGAGGGTTTTGGGGCCACCACGAGGCTCCAGAACAGCTTCAGTAATCCTTGGCGTAGATTCTACAAGTCTCTGGAACTGTACTGGAGGAACTGATGGAGAACCGTTCTTCCTAAAGATGTTCCCTCAGTCGGTGTTTTGATGATGATGATGGTGGTGGTGGTGGAGAGCCGCTGTCTAACACGTCAATCCAAAATCTCCCACAGGTGTTCAATTGGGTTGAGAATCTGGAGACTGTGAAGGCCAGAGCACATGATTTACATCATTTATCATCTTCATCAAATCGTTCAGTGACCCCTCGTGACCTGTGGATGCACTCATTTATTCAGCTTTCATTTCTCACCCGTCCGTAATAGTATACTAAAGTTTACTAGTTTATATACTATGCTATCGCTGCACTAGTTCTATACTTGCTTTGGACTAAATTGGGACAAAAATGATACATGTGAGTAAACTTACAACGGTTTTGAGTTTACTCTAAATGCCACTTTAAAGTACATCTAGCTAGTTCTCCCCATCACATAAAGGTTACCAATCTGAGAGAGTGCTGGTGCTTTCTCCAAGAATCCACTCCGGAGATCAAAAACTGTTTAAAGTAATGATAATATTAAAAATAATCATATGTTCTCACTTTTGTTCACTGGTTAGTTTCATGAGTCATATTCCATTTACATCACATTTAAAGACAAGAAGTGTCGGCCAACGTGCTGCCCAGTACAATCAAGTTAATATGAATTTGAGTAAAGGGGTTTTAAAAATCCTTTCTTCAAATACAATGTTTTATAAAAATGTATTCCGAGCATACTGTATACTGGATTAGAACTTGCTCACATAAACACCTAATAAATCATTTAAGGTGGACCTAATAGAAATAAACCTGCATATTTAGTTTATAAAAAAATAAGATTCATAACCATATTATTACTAGTGCATTACTAATGCAAAGGTAAACTAATAGGTTAGTGTACTTCTTTCTAAGTATACTTTATCATCCTAGTACATCAAAAGTAAACAGTAAGTATACTAGATACTGTACTTCTTTCCTAGTGTACATTAGTTTACTTGTAGTTAACATCGATAAGCTTGTAGTATGCTTAAATAAACATTTTCTTTTTTTAGGGCAATCAATGGCATTACACAGAAAATATACTTTTTGGAAAAAACATAACACAGATTTTATTGATATCATATATTCACCTCAAGCTTAACCCTTCCATGAGATCATGTGGGTAGAAGTTGAGGGAAACTCTGAAAAATAATTATTTCCACCTAGACACTGGCATCTGTGAGACCCATTATGTGGAAACTCCATCACAAGTATCATTGTAAGGTGTAGAAGATCTACTCATGAGCTGATAATTAAGCTGTAATCAGAGGTTACAGAGTGGCTTCAGTGAAGAACCACAGGAGCAAATGAAAACCATCAGGGAGAAAAGTGTTGCCCTCCACAAACCCAGAATGATGACGTGATGACGTTACGACTCCAAGTTTGTGAGTAAGATTAGCACATTAAGTCATTAAACAGTCAAGGAAATTACTAATCATTTACAACAGGAATTTAAAAAAACTGACTTGAAGTTCAAATTGCTCTGACTAAAACCTTCTGAGATGATTTTGGGTTTTCTTTCCGACTGTTTTATGGAAGGTCTACTGAGCGCCATTCCAGCGTCCCGTCCAGACGTCCCTTACTCTCTTTACTTTCCTCTCTGCTGGCAGCTTGGTAGTGGACTCGAGCAAGCCGGGACCACAAAGGCTCAAAAAAATCCCCCTGTCAACGCAGTCAATCACTTTTACTGTGTTTTGACCACATCATAGAGGCCAATATATGTGGTTGCCTTTTTGTATTGCTATAGGGAGTGACCGGCCACAACAAAACAAAATATTATGAGGCCAAATATTTTTTGACATTTTCCTACCCCGAGACTGAGAAGGTCCAGTTACAGAGCAACATCTCGCTCTGTTTTTAAAGGGCAGAGCGAGAGTTTGAGGGTGGAACAATTAACTTCCACCTTATTCTCTCACAGTATTGGTCAGGATGTACTAAGACTTGATAAGACTTTATTAGAAGTGTACCTACACTGAGCCTTAATAATACTACTACTAATAATAATAATAATAAGAAGAAGAATAGTAAGTTCCATTTATATAGCGTCTTTCTAACACTCAAGATGACTTTACAATGTCACAATGTTACAATAACACATTCATAAGCATTGCAAAGGTATTTTATAAAGCAATACTTTATAAGTATCGATTATACTTATAAATAGGAGGTGACATTAGAAGTTTTATGTAGTATGACTTTGTCTTTACTTAAAAGAGATGGTAGAGGCCTCAATTATCATTACGACTGTACAATTTTTTATCCTAATATTGCAAGATATTAGTTTGTCTTTACTAACAGCACATTCATGAAGCTTTGAGACATTGTCTATTTTAGGTTTCCTTAAAAATAAACATAGTTCATCATAACAGTTTTAGAAATGCAAAATTGATTCACACCATTGAGGGCATTCCCAGTTTGAGGGCATTACAATCATTCCTTTAGATGACATATAGGCTTCGTAAATAAGCGAAGTTGCATTCGAATGGTACTTTATAATAGTTTTGAATGCAAATGGACCACCAGCACTTCAGTTGAGGAGCATTCAATTCCAGGCTCCTATATGAAGTAGATACAGTAAATACACATCCAAAAAGGTAAGATAACAGAGTGGATATTTTATATGAGATGTTTCATGAATGTGTTATCACTAAAGACAAACTGATAGCTTGCAAGAAAAAGATAAATATTTATAAATGAACAGTCTCGAACAGTCGAGCCATAATGATAATTAAGGCTTCTCTCTTCTCTCTTTCATGTAAAAGCAAAGTCACACATGACAAAAAAACCTTTAATGTTACTCATGAGTTGACGTAAGCCTTATATAAATCCCCCAGCATTGCTTAATAAAAGTGTTAATCAGTGGTTATGAATGTGTTATTAAGGCCCAATGTAGGTACCCATCAAATAAAGTGTTACCGAAGACTTGGTGATCTTTTAAAATTATTTATAATTAAAATGAATGGTAATTTAAAAATTATTACTAAGCACCATTCTGATGTAATGACGTAATGAAGCTTTTACAACATCACTTATTTAAGAAACCCATATTTTGGCCAATTAAATGATTTCCATGTCCTTTAATTTAAATGGAAGTCAATTTGGCATTTATAACACTGACATGAAGCACTATGCATACCTTCTAGAATGTCACTTACTGTAATTAAGAAGCCCATATGTCAGCTAAATGAATGGGAATAAAATGGATACTTCATAGAAGCTTTATTAATGTGATGTAAGTAAAAGACCAACTAATAACAGTCTTGAACAATCTACCCATAATACTAGTTGAGGGTTCTTCTGTCTTCTCTTTTCTTTTGACATTTCATAAATTATCTAGGATTGCTTTATAAAGGATTTATGCAATGCATATGAATGTGCTGTAAAGGCACAATGTAGGTACCCTTCAAGTAAAATGTTACTGAATTTCCTGTCTCATAGTCCCATTGGTTCTCTCAGATCTCAGTTTTTGGAGTGTCTAATGGCCATTAAGGCTTTCACAGAAATAATTCAGTGAGGTTCTTGTATAGACTTTCACAAAATTTGTGTGCATGAAAAATAGCAGAATTTTTCTCCTTTTCCATTGTGAATGCAACATAGCGTTCAGCAGGGCTCTAGAGTTTGCTATCTATTCTCATAGATTTCCTGTATAGGTGACCGCCATGGAGACCTAGATAAAAATCAGGTCTCAGTATTCAAATGAAGGACGCTTTGAGACCGAACACACGCGACGCCCACTGAACCGCAAGAAGACAAGAGCACGATGTTCGATCTTGAATGATTCCGATAGCATCAACAGAGTACAAAAATATCTTCACTTTCCACCTACGTGAGAGTCGTTGGCCTGGTCTCTTTTTTTAAGGACTGACAGTAAAGATATAAGCTCATTGCTGGTGGGGTGTGTGTGTGTGTGTGTGTTTGTGTGTGTGTGTGTGTGTGTGTACTTTTCAAACAATAGGCGAAACTACTGAAGTGGAAATTATTTTGCATGGCTGATATAACACCAATGTGATATGAAAACACAAGTTTCAAAGCAGTTTTGTTCCAAGGACCTCCCAAAGTGCACTGACCACCAAAAGGGGTCTGTTATTCCTCCTGTTCCTCCCCAATTCTCCAGCTCTGACCACCTTTATGGATAGGTAGTTCATCACCATGCCTCAGAGAGAAAGGATAAAACCAAACCGAGACGTGGCTCCAGGCTGGAGAGGGGTTAATAGCCGAGGGAGGACACAACTGGCACTTGCACGTTACACTAATACACTTGGCAGCCAGGCCTGTGTCAACCCCCCATTTTTAATTCCCCTAGGGAGGCAAGGACACGGCCTAATCTGTATACAGTGCTGACATTGTCCATATCTTGGTATGGGACATTAGCAGCTAGCTCTCTATGGACTCCTGTCCTACAGTGCATTTTCCCTAATCCTAAGAAAGAAACACAAAATTGCACACGGCGTCGTCTGTCATTGTTAGCCGACTTGAAATGCACGTGTTTACATTAGATGGAGATAGCAAACCCGGCCATTCTGAGGCGCTTCCTGTCTTTCTTTATTGCTCTCTCGTTCGTCGCTTCCACCAATCCTGAACGTCCCACTTTGCTCGTCCGCAATCTTCATCATCCATTTTCCATATGCAGCGCATTTGGCCATGGATTTCAAGAGTGCCTCAAACACAGCACTCTAAAAAAGTGAGCATGGGGGGGGGAGTGAGAATAGCCCCATGAGACAATCTGGATTTTCGCTCAAACGGGGACGGGAGCCACTAAGACTGCGGCCTTTATGGCTACTCCACCTCCCCCTTCATACCATCTATCAATTTGATAAGGGTCAGTGCATGTATTAGATCAGGGACTTAAAATGTTTTTTTAAATACAATTTCCTGTTAATGCCATATAACAAACAAGGCCTCAATTAAAACAGAGCTGGGTCTAGCATTAAAATAAGAAAAGCCCTATATTTATTAAGGGAAAATCCATCAGGGGAATATTCTTTAAATCTGGTTGTATTCTTGGAATTCTGATGGGATTAATTCTGCTAATTGCCTTCAGGCCAATTAAGAGTCTATTCCCCGCATGCAGCCTTTTTGAAACATAGAAGGGCTAATTGGATTCAATCCTTATCCTTCTTTTCTTCTGCGGTGCGGCAAAGCAAAAGAGCGTCCGAAGATATGAAATACTACTCCGCGCTTTGATTCAATAATAATAATAAAAAAATGCTTTTATTAATGTTCAACCCACATGCATTGTCCTCTGCTTAAGAAATTAATTTCACACGTTAAAACGTTCGCTGCTATATCGAGCCACTGCGACGTGGAGGGCTGCCAGTTTCGGTGATTACATTCCCAGAGCTTTCAGCTCCCAAACCTTTTTCTGTCTTTGCAGTACATGAATGATGTATGTGAGGGGGGGGGGGGGTTACTGTTAGGTAACGTTTTATGGTAATGACTTTACTGCTGTAGCTTTCATTGCGATAGAAATTTAGTTTGACTGCCATCATACTGTAGTTCAGGCAACTAATATGTGATTGATGCACGAGCGTAAATAACCTTGCAAATCAAATACTATGGAATAATATCGATGTGTTAATCCCCCCTATTTCAATAGTTCTTTATTCCCTTGTTTCAGTAGTTCTCAATCCCAGTCCTGGGAACTCCAGCTGTACTCTACTGAAGATTAAAACATCTATATTCTGTCGTGTTTCTTGTCATATCTGACACAACTAATGTCTCTTAGGAACACATTTGTACAATATGTATCTTTGGAAAGCACTGCGAAGTCCTTTTTTAATCATAAATGTCTTCCCTCTGGTCCTGGTCCTGTCCGATTGTTGATGTTGAACAGTAGGAAGGAGGGAGAGATGTGCTCGTAAATCCAGGCGCCCCGCAGTAAAAAAGCTCATCCCTGTCCACCCCCTACCCCGCTCCTCTTCTTAAATGACAATAAGAATTAACCGTATTAAAGCAGTATACCTCTGAGCCTCTTAAACTCGGCTCTACTGCCACTCTACAGGCCCGGCCCATCGTTTTAATGTATAGGTGTCTGTTAGGTGTAAATACACCCAAGGGCTGATTCTGCGAATCTGCGAACACGTGCAGGCGTCATGCACAGACGTTCATCAGCATGTGGAAGTGTGCAGGAGGGGAAAGCGTCACATGGACCAGAACGAGAAGTTTTGGTAATTAATTATTCAGTATTTTAATCAACTGAACTTATACCTAACATCCATGTTCATGTAAAACACATTTGCATGTCTATATTTATTGAGTCAAAACATTTCATATGAATGATAAAAATATATAATATGACAATATTCCTGCATATTACAATGCATTTTTATGTTATCACATATTTGCATAAAATCCCAAATTTCGACCACTGTTTCATCACTGTTTTTGTGATGTTTTGAACAGGGATGTATAAGTGCTTATAACATCACGCCTCTTTTCCAAACTGATCCTTAAACAGCTCCATTTTTGCATTTCACGTGCCAATTCACATACACTTCCCAGCTCAACCAATCATTGCAAATATGTTTATGTGCATCTTCACAGATGTATAACTCAGCCTTAAAACAAATGACATGATCACCGCAGTTATAGGTAGAGCGGATGACTGAGGGGGAACTTTTCCACATTTTGAAAAGAAGCTCAATGTTCTACAGTATGAACTGAAGTGAAGTTCTGTCGTTTGCATAAAATTCACAGCTGAATCAGTGAAACGTGTTTTATTGGCCTGTTTCCATTTCGCCTTTTATGAAAAGTTGATTTTGCACTTTGCTTAATGATGTCTTTTTTTTTTACCCAGTAAAAGTACCAAAGCAGGCCGGTGGCTAACCCTTTGCCTCGGTCTGCGTTCTCCAACGTCACACTCGCTTTATCGGCTCCTGACGGCTAAGCCCGAGTGACGACGCTGGCATCCATTCTCTATTAACGCGGCCTGTCATCAGCGCAAGCTGCTTACGGCCGCCTCATTCCTCTGAGTGACTGTATACATTTCTGCTAATGTGTTTACTCAAGCTGTCCGGGGCGTGAGAGCCGGTGACAAATCCTCCTCAAGGATAAAGGACTCGTTTCGAATTAAGTGACTTCTCACGAAACAAAGACAGTAAGACAGAGCGAGAGAGTCTTAATGCGAGTGAGAGTAAGTACAGGCGAGCACGTGTGGGTCGGATGGGGGGGGTTAGCGAGGGATCTCAGAGCTTTTCCCCTCTCTTTGTCTCTTAGCTAAAAAGAAGATTTAGCTTAATGATGCAATTTAAAAACAATAACATTTGCGAGTAAGAGGCAGCTCTTAGCCTGAATGTGCCTGGATGGAGAAGCGATGAGATTGAGGCCGCCTGCTAAGTAACCTAGGACTAGTGTGTCTTTAATTCAAAAGTCTAAGTGGATTATGAGATTGTGGACGCAAAATCACAGAAGTAAATGTTATTAACCTTCAATTCAGTGACACTTTAAAATCCACATGGGTGCTTTTTAGTGTTTATAGTATTTATCAGCAAACTAATACTATCCAAAATGAGTAGCATACATTGAAAATGTGCTTTTTTAAAATATTTTATCATTTTGTTTTTTGGTAGCACTTTAGATTGCATTATGGTCACTACAGTATGGTAACATACCATATGATAAACTATTAGGTTTATTTAATTATTAACTATTAGGCCAGTGCAATAGTGCAATAATTACTCAGACCTTGATGCGAAAATACGAATGTAGACTCTAATGCTTGGCCAATTTTTTTGCCTCAAAGTGCAAAAAATGAAGTATTTTTAATTTAGCAATGGATAAAAAGTTAACAAACAAGTAAAGACTGAAGCAACACGCAACACAAGTTAATATGGCATAGTTTTTCCTTGTGATATTTTTTAGATAGACAAGTGTTTGGGGTAAACTTGCAGACTTTTACACACGGACGAGTCAATGTTGTTTCATGCAGTTTTAATGGACTCCCAGTTGGTCAGCAGTGGAAAACTTTTGTCCAGTTCATTTGTGGTTAATAGGAGACCAGATGTTCTCAATTAAAAATACTGAATTTCATACACTTTTTGGCTTGGCCCATTAATTTTTTTGCCCCAGAGTGTAATTCTTACTACTTGGTGTAATAATAAATGTCATTATCAATAATCATTTACTTTCAGGTGATTGGTGAATAATCATTTAATGTTTCACTTACATAAAAACAGTACAACTGAAGTTTTTTGTGGTTTTTTATGTGTAGATTTAGAGCTCGCTTAAGCCTTTAGTGAAGAGGTGGGTCTTCAGAGTATACATGTGACCTGTACTTACCTTTTCTTTTCAGTCAGATATGCAGGTATTTACTGAAACAGTTTGGTAGGACTTAGTTAACTGGTATTTTTCACATAAGTTACCGTGTACTTACATATTCAGCTTGCAAATTATGAACCAAGTATAACTTATAAGTCCTACATTAACACTTAATAAATTCTTTACTGCAGTAATTACTGCATTGTGGCACCTACTGTAAAAACCTGGTACTTTTCGCATGAATTAGTATGTACTTTAAAACCCATTATGCAACGTATATACCAGATATTACTTGTAATTAGCACATACTTACCTATAAAATACTAGGTACTTACTGTCGTATAAAATGAAGTGCTACCATTACTTCTATTGATGCTTTGTTTCTTTTTCCACAGTCAGTCCTGTGTAGTGTGTATGTGTCAGTGTCCTGAATGGCAGCGAGAGAAGAGGAACATCTGGAAAAACAAACAGGAAGCACAATGAGGAATCTGGAGATGAAATATGGATGTGAGGGCCTGGACGCCATATCTCTGGCACAAAATGGGCTCCCGTTTGCATCCCACGCCTCATGAAAATGTACTGAAACTGCTTTAGAGTCTTGCTTGTAGACCGCACGGCTAAAAATCTGGACATTTCATTCCGGGCCCATCGTGAACATCAAGGCAATTATATTATATTGGCGGCAGGGATTCAAAATCTTGAAGGCTGCTTAGCAAGGGAACAAAGAGCTGTCATGTTTGATGTAGTTTTAGTGGTACATGAAATATCTTAACCATGCCTATTTCATGCTTGTCTACACCCACTTCGGAGAATGAACGCCTAAGCATGACATTTCAAATAGAATTTGCAATGGTTTACCTCAGGAAAAATGCCTCGGGTTTGAGATAAAAATGACTTGAACAACAAACTGCGACAGACATAAAATATGGCAGATAAATAGCAGCTTTGACAAGAATCGAGGTTTCCCGGGTTTAAACATGTAGCATCAGGGACGCTAGCTCTATAGATGTTTTTTTTAGCTAGGACGATTCATAGTTCTTGGGTCTTTTATCCTATTATATATAATTGGGGCAGTGGTGGCTCAGTGGTTAGGGCACTGGGCTACTGATCAGAAGGTCATGAGTTCAAACCTCAGCTCCACCAAGCTGCCACTGTTGGGCCCTTGAGCAAGGCCCTTAACCCTCCCTGCTCCAGGG
>JAOUQW010000034.1:29644572-29670962 GCA_028565825.1 Olivaichthys viedmensis | reverse complement strand
TTGAGATTTATGGCAGTAACAGAAGGGTTTATGTAAGGAGATGAACAGAAGAGAGATTGATACCACAGTGTATCAAACAACAGTGAAACATGGTGTTGGATTTTCAATGTGCTCTCAGACTTTTGGACCCCACTGTATGTTTATGGCAATTTATTTATACAAATTTTTTTGTTTTGTCTTATGCATTTGGCTAGAAATTTACTGTACATGTCTTATCAATATAAAAAAAAAAATACAATCCAGCATTTTAACTGGGTGGACCGAAAGATTAAACTGGCCCACCCTTGGCTACGCCTCTGTTGGAGATGATTTAGAGGAGGGTAAAATGAACGGGTAATGGTTCTAATATTTATATGTTTTGTATAGATCACGGTATAACCCCAAATAAAAAAATGTCTATTGAAAAAGGCTACAAAATAAACCGTTTTAAAGTTGCCCTCTATATTATCACATACCGGAGAGTGTGTGTCCTTTATTAAGAAGTCTGCCAACGAGTTAGCTCGGTATGAAGGATGCAGAGACTGTTGATAAAGCAGAGCTGAGGTAGTTCCTGAGCAAGTACAGACAGGCGGGCTCTGTGTGTGTGTTGCCCCTGGCTTTCATACAGCTCTGGTTATTCTCAATCAGGGGTGTCCTCCTGGATCTCTAGACTTCCGAGAACTGCAATGCAAAGCTTTCGACGACAAACCGCTGGTGGCTGGGAGCAGTTACCAGTGGACTTCCTTTCATGGAGGTCAGTGAGGCATGAGGTGTGACGTGAAAATGTATGTGACGTGTACATTTTCCCTTTAAGCTGGACTTAAGGTGACCTCACCCATGCATTTTACCCTCTGGTTTGTCCTCTTGTCCCAGGCTCTGACCCCTGTGAGCTCAGCTGTTTGGCCCTGGGTCACAATTTCTACTACAACTTCGGGCGAGTCCTGGATGGCACACCCTGCCCAGCGGAGTCTGGGGCAATATGTGTGAACGGGAAATGCCTGGTGAGGGACTACCTGCATCTTATTTCATCCCTCTTTCTTTCTGTTTCCCTGTTTCTAGTTTTTCCCTTTCTTCATGCTTCTCCCTCCTTTGCTCTCTTTGTTAATGACGTTTGCCTATTTCATGTGTGTCTAGAGGGCCAGAGATTAATTGGGGGGTTTAGCAGCAGGGCCAGGCTGTCATGTGGAAAGTCAGAACTTAGCTTATCAGGCTTGACTCAGCCCTTCATGTGCCTCTGCATAGATGCAGAACTTCAGATGGAAAATTCAATGTTCTCATTTAGAGCAGGATTCAGGTGTTTAAAGTTTTTAATTCCTCTTGTGTGCATAAGGCCAGGGCTTCAAGCCACAGCATGGCTCCTGTAGCAGGCACCAAATTTAATCCTTGCTTTTAAAGAAAGTGCACTTGTATTTTTAAAGAGTCCTAGAAATGGCATTTTTACATGCATATGAATGTGAATTTATGGGCTGTGAGGTCATAAATTGGTAATATAAACAATATTTATGGAAGTAGACACAACTCCTTCCCACACTTGGGAATCCACCTGATGGCAGGTGTGTGTGCAGGTGGGAGTGTAAATAACGGATAAAGGGAATGTGACAGCAACTTTTTGTTTCATATTTACAAACAGCAATTTTTAACATCATTTTATCTTGTTACTTTCATGTCAAAATTATTTGAACATAATCTTGTAATGTATATGATTTTTAAATTTTTTAAATTTATTTAAATGTTCATATATAAAGGAAAAGTCATTTTTGGTATTCCTCCACTTTTAATAAAACAACTTAATTCGGTAATTTTTTGGCTTCCTATCCCATCTCCCAACTCCTGTAGGGCTCCTGTAGCAGACACCAAATTTCATTTTTGCTTTTCAAAAAGTGCACTAGTATTTCTAAAAAGTCCTAAAAATAGCACACAAAGCTCTTCCCATGCTTGGGGATCCTCCTGATGGCAGGTGTGTGTGCGCAGATGGAAGTGTAAATAAGAGATGGAGGAAATGTGACCTCTACAAACAGCAGTCATTTTTAGCATTTATATTTTATCTTGTTACTCATGTCAAAATGATCTGAGCATGATCTATGTAATGTATGATTTTTAAAAAGGATATATATATATATATATATATTTTTTTTTACTGTATGTTCATTAGGGAAATTGAGCTGAGCACATGAAGGAAAATTTGTTTTTAGTATCGTTCCACTTTCAGTAAATTGTTTCACTTGTAGTAAAAAAAAGTTTTTTTTTTCTCTCCCCTTCATTTTTGGCTCCCCACCCCACAACTCCTAAACTGGCCCATGTGGAGAATATTTCTCCTCACCAGAAACCCATCACTCTTAACGCTCTGTCTCTAGCATATTTTCTCATTTCAAGCACAATTTGGGTGTTAAATTCCTCTTGTGTGCATAAGGCCAAGGCTTTCAAGTCACAGCATTGCTCCTGTAGCAGACACCAAATTTCATTTTTGCTTTTCAAAAAGTGCACTAGTATTCCTAGAGTCTTAGACATGGTATATTTTACATGCATGTGAAGGGGAATTTATGGGCTGTGAGGTCAGAAATGTCAGTGTTTTGAGGGTCTCAGGCAGTTCCTAGCAGAAGGAGGCCTGACTGGAGGAGAAGCAGGTGGCCTAGTGGTGCAGGATAGATTGAGTCCAGACCTGGGGGAGAAAAGGCGAGTGCACCATGAAATATACGTACGGCCTATACAGCATGTTTCAGCTCATGGACCCCAAAGGAAAGTGTGAAGTGTTATTTAAATCCACTGATTGATGTTATAGCTGTTGGAAAGTGTGTGTGGTGTAAGAAAGAGAAAGTGATGGACCAGTAAAGGAGACCAAAACACAGTTGGGGGTGTAAGAGAATGAAAGAGCGGCTCTCTGACTGGGCTGTTCTCTCTCATATTATACAAGTGCGTGACAAGGTTAGTGTGAAACAGAAAGCGAGGTTTAATTATAGGCCGCTGTAGTTGCTAGGGAAAAACTGTTGTGAATACCTCCCTATGGATTTGATAATCCTCCTCTTTTATAATTTTCCTGAGACCCTCCTCCCGACTCGCCCTCGCTGATCCTGTGTGAACATTTCTGGCTGTTCCACTCTTCTGTTTTTCCAAGCCTGGGTTGGTTCAGATAGGGACCGAGGTCATGCTGCAGCCCGTCTGTTGTGGTATGACCATGTAAAAACCTGCAGGCTTGGAGTTTCCACATGATCAGGTGGTTGCAGTTTTCTGCAGCTGAGGTCCATATTGATCCTGCTGATGTTCTGTTCATTACATACCAATGTATGTTATTGTTTCAGACCTTTTCTATTGATTTTCTAGCAAAGTCTTCATCTCAACTAGTAACAATATGAACAACATGGAAACATATTTCTGGAGACGCACAAAAGCCCTTCACATGCCGGATATTTTTTCATTTAGAGCAGAATTCAGGTGTTTAAAGTTTTTAATTCCTTTTCTGTGCTTCAAGTTGCAGTGTGGCTCCTCTAGTAGACACCAAATTCATTTGTTAATGTCAAAAAAGTGCACTTGTATTTCCAAACAGTTTTAAAACAGCATATTTTACTTGCATGTGAAGGTAAATGTATGAGCTGTAAGGTTAAAAATGAGGAATATTAACAATGTTAATGGAAACAGACCCCAAAACTCCCACGCTTGGGCATCCTCCTGATGGCAGGTGTGTGTGCAGGTAGGAGTGACGGCGACTAAAATCACCTTTTTGTTTCATATTTACAGTCATTTTTTTAACACTTTTTATCTCACCTTATATCACAAAAATGACCTGAACATGATCTCCTCTAATATAAATATAATTTTTAGAAAAATATTTCATATTCATTAGAGAAAATAAGCCAAGCACAAGTTTGACCTGAACAGACTGTTAGGGTTAAGGACGGCATGACGTGCATCTCTTCTTAATCCCTAACATGACCTTGGCCCCTTCTCACACAGATATTATATGAAGAAACTATATTCGGGGAAAACCTCTGATGGACAAAGTCGCATGCTTGTCCTTTTTTGTCCTGGAAAATCAACAGGATTTTATATGAATACGAATACTCTGATGCCATATAAATCCCCCGAGCGCTTCCAGGTCAGCTTTTTTTAGCATAAGCCTTGTTGGATGGGTGTGCCATTTTCTGCATCTAAAGTGGTGTGTGCTGTTAGGTTGGGGTGGGCTGCTATTGGGTTTCTAATCCTGGTGTTTTGTTTGTGTGTGTGTGTGTAGAAACCAGGGTGTGACCTGATCTATGGTTCACAGCAGCAGGAAGACGCCTGCATGGTGTGTGGCGGCCAGAACACCACCTGCCTCCATCACAGCAGTGTGTACCAGAGTAACGGCCAGGAGATTGGTCAGTACCGGCTCGAATATCGGTCACATTCATATCGGCACAGCTAAAAATAAGTGCTGTCGAAAGTAGAGCTTTACATTTTAAGTTGAAATGTCTATTTACAAGTATGTGGTTATGGTACTAGGAATAATATCTCTGGTAATAGATAAGGAACAGCAGCAGAAATATTCTAATACATTATGGTGGTTATTTTTCTATGGGGACTCAGTTATAACTGTGAAACCAACCATTGTTCAGGCACTCTTTAGACAGCATGATAGAAACCACTTTAAATTTTCAAGGTTTGGCAGTTTTCCAGCAAATTTTTTTATCCTCCGTGGTTTCTGTAGAACCACTATACACACACATACACACTTGCTGATCCCTACACACACTGCCACACAGAGCACTGACACCTCTGGCTTTGAGTTCCACCCACCGAAACAGAATCTTCTTTAAAAACGTCTTCATCCTGGCAAAGTGAAAATGCTCAGCATTTACAGAGGGGAAAACATGGAGATAATGCCAGCTTTGTCCAGCCCTGTTGAAAAGCCTTGGTTTCCCCTCCTTTGGCATCTGTATTTCTGAGAGTAGGGATAACAGCCAGTGTGGTGCTTTTGATGGGAGGTCAAAAGCCAATGGCGTGGACAACGTCACGGCTCAAGTCATAATTCTCTCGCTCCATTCCACATGCAGAAACTGCGAAACAAGTGTACCCCATAGCTGCAGGAAGGGAGGGGGGTCATAAAACACACACACATGCTGTATGTATAATATATATAATCTCTTTCCCATTGTGGGAGTGCATTTTTGCTGATAAATGTGGTCTCAGCATGGCGCTGGTATTTCAGCAGTGTTATAACTCTTTATTCTCTTATCTCTATCCCTCACTAGGGCCGTTTGGATACAATGAGGTCACCATGATCCCAGCCGGAGCCACCCACATCAGAGTGACTGATAACAGCAAAAACTATTTAGGTTTGCGCAAGACCTCTTTTTCCTGTTAGCTACGAAATAAATGTGTTTTTCATTACAACGTGAATTTGTATTTGCTTACATTAACTTGCATTATTAGACCTCTTTTTGGGGATCTATTTGTTTATCGTTACAAAATGATCCAAGAAGAGCAAGAGTAAAATAATTTATGCCAGATATTAAAGTCCCAGACAATGTATGTAAAATATTCAAATTGGAAATAAGGTGAAGGAAGACATTTGAGAGACATTTGAGATTGTTGTTGAACCATTCATGGACCTAAATACTGTGACACAAACTGACATTGTCCTGAATGATAATGTAAGGCAGATGCTCTGGTTGCTCCTGCTCTCTGTGCTCTTGTTCAATCAGAGCCTCCCGAAGGCAGAGAAACGTTATTAGGTGTACTGTTACAGTATGTGGTCATAGGACGGCATGTCGGTGGCTGATTGCTGCCCAGATGGTGGCATTGCCCCTGTGCATGCCAGGGATGTCCACAATGGCATGGTGGCATCCCTCATTGTCATGTCATGAACGAGGACATGCTTGAGGACTGTTCATCAGCATGTATCTCTTTGGCCTTGCGCCTTTTCTTCCTCTTCATTGGCCACGTGCTCTTTTCCTCTCCCTCTGCCTCTCCCTGTGGCACTTGCATGATTGTTTTCCGTTTCCCCAAACATACTTGAGCTCACCTAAGTTTCTTTTTTATGTATGTATTCAAACTGCAATACTATTTTCCCATTGGTTGATTGCACCTTTAGAACTAAGTGTGAACAATTAAACTTGGTAGTGCTTAAACCATGACAACTGTGTGTTATTTGATTTTGATTGCGGTGACTGGAGTGTTGTGTATTGAATGGCAATGTTTTCAGGATGACAATGTAAAGTTAATTGTGCTTTGTGATGAAACTTGTGCTTACGGTTATGCAAAGAGAGTTTAGAAGATCTGCAATTTGTGTGCATCAGGTGAATCCTGCCTAAAGTTATGCTGAAACAGTTTTTCTTTTGGTAACTGAAGAAAAGGTTTGTGTTTATGGTATGAGAATTTGTGTTAGCGATTTGAAAAACATCCAGAAAAGTTTGCATGAACAAAACAAAATAAAAATGTGATGAAATGCTGATATCTCTCAGTCCAAGACTCCCAGCCTGTTACGCCACTCGACCAGAACTAAACACAAGCAGGGAGAATCAGTATTGTTCAATCCTACATGTAGCAGCCTACCCAATTATAGTTCTCACAGTAAGCTACGCTCGCTAGGTTAGCTTTCACTTGCTAGTTTGCTTTCGCTCACTAGTTTGCTCTCGCTCGTTAGTTTGCTTTCGCCCACTGGGCCGCTCAGACTCACAGACCGTTTAACCAGGAACGCAGTTATGATAAAAGCTATGTTGGAGGGACAAGCGACATTGGCCGTGTGATTGGTGAAGATAAAGCTTACGCAAGCTTTACCCAAGATTAGCCCCGCCCACCTTACATGGAAAGAGGAGAAATTTAATTCAATGTAGACATTGGAATATAACCAATTATTCATACTATGTAACTAAGTTAATTAAACAATAACTTAATTAAAAAAGCAACCACAGATTTAGGTTCCCTGGGACTTTATTATTGACTTTGCCTTATTTATCTAAAATATATATCACATTTATTGTCAATATTAGAATAAGCCATCCAGATAACATCAAGCAATACCTAAAGTTATCCCCAAAGGCAACAAGTCAAAATGCCGAAGAAAAACGTAATCATTGTGCATTTGTATTTAAAAAATACTTTACTCTACTTCATTCAACCAGCACTTCAGAATGGACGCTCCCAGTTTGTGATTAATGGGAACTGGAAAATCAGTGTTCCAGGGGAGTATAACGTGGCTGGGACCAAACTGGTGTACCGCCGCTCTGCTGATACATGGGAGAGCTTCGAGGTGCCCGGACCAACACAGGAGGACCTGCACATTATGGTGAGTGATCCCATGTGGACATAATATATGTATGAATTCAGAGCTGCAGCAAAAAGTGATGGTCACATTTGGTGGACACATTACACAGAAATAGAGGACAATTCAGTTCTATCGTAATGTTTTTTTCCCCATTCAATCCAGCAGTCCAATATTTACAGGACCTGCTGACTGATTCCTGTTTTGTGCTGCTGAATTGCTTGCAGGTGCTGTCCACTGATAGGAATTCTGGGATAGAGTACGAGTACTGGCTGCCCCCTGACCTCTACGCCCTGCATCATGGAAGAAAAGATCCGATTCACCAGCACCACATCTCCTCAAACTTCCTGCCCTGGGCACTGCCAACCACCACCACCACCAGACCTCCTACCACCACACGGCCTTCCTGGGGTGAAGACCAGTTACTATTATTAAATAGCAAAATATGTTTAATTTACTTTGCACATTTCCAAAGCCCAAAGACTCTTTACAAAAATAATTACAAAAAGTATAAGTCAAGCAAAGTTGAAGGATGGGACAGAAAAAAAGGAGCTTCTTAATCTTTAATATACTGCAGTCGATTTGTTTAGCTGATATTTGCTTAGGTGCAGGGTGCAGCCACATAGCTGGCACAGGGTGGCAGCTGCCCCCTTTTAAAATAAGTCTTGCCACCCCAATTTCCACCCCCATCTAACCTCAAATCACATCTCTGAGAGGCCTATTACTCCTATGCAATTCATGCAGACTTATTTAATCATTATTTTATTATCTATCTCATTTAAATCATTATTGTAGCGTTGTTGGTATTTTGACCGAATATCCTGAGTATTAGGAACTATCAAGCAGCTATGAAGTCAATACAGTAATGTCCTTATGTGGCCATTCAATTTGGCACCTATACCATTTCATTTTGTTCTATACAAAATTAGGTGGTGCCACCCTTTAGTGTGCTCTTGCCCCCCTCTACCACCCCATGTCTGAAAACCTGGACACGCCACAGGCTGCTGAGCTGATATTAAATGACTCCATACTGCATTAAATCAACAATAGATAGCTTGATGCCCCACGTCCCTAGCCTATAATGGCTAAATATTGGCCTACGTAAGCTGTACCATACTGTTGCCTTAATTAATTAATGTGACTGGTGACTAGATGCTACTTTACCCAGTTACTTTGGACTTGTTTTTACATGTGTATTAATCTACAAGTTAACATGAGGGCAACTGCTGCACTTTCTCTCACATCGGATGATTGATGATCTGTGTACAGAATCATCCTAATTCATAAAACATACCTTTCTAAATGGGCACGGAAATGGTTTTACAGTCTCTCCCTAATGCACATATCTGTGCATACATGCCTGACTGCACAGTGGAATGCTTGCAAGCCGCTCCCTTTCTCCCTGAGCATCAGCTGCATTATGTGATGTCATCTGAAGCTGTTCCTGGCTCTGATAGATTGTCTGGTGTTTGTGTCTTAGGAAGTCTTAGGGAGTTATTTGCTGGTTTAAATTTCTGGAATATATCGTTGCTGTCCAAAGAAAAACATGCATCTCCACTTTGTGTTTTTTACTTTTTATCATATATGGAATGTGGGCAAAAACCTCCGTCTACCCCACAGCAGTTAACATCTAAATGACCAAAGTTAGCTAGCTAAGTTAGCTAGCAAAACTTAGCATGTAGGTGGCTAAAAGTTAAAACACCAATCGATATAATCCGAATCAGCCACCCAAGATGAGTTCATTTAAAAATCAAGTTTTTAAATTCAGGGGTACTTTAAGGATTTAGAAGATATTGCACAGTTTTAAAGAACAAGAGTGTGTTTAAAAGATGATTAAATGCACATATAGCCGCGTATACAACACACACACATACACACACCCTGATCACAGCAGCACACACTCACAGTGCAGGATTATTAATTCATATAGAGCAGACTGTACAATCGTGTCATAGAACCACGAGAGTCAGGAATGCCTGGCACAGGTCAGTAAGCACATGAGGGGGTCAGAGAGTCGTGGCCTAAACGCCTGTACCAATCCATCTCAGTCCAATGACCCTCAACCTGCTAACGTAAAAAAACTGACAGTTAAATGTGCAAAGGTTCTCTGGGTAAATGCTTCCTCCTTCACAGCTGTCTCCTGTGGTGGGAGAGAGAGAAATGGGGGATAATTTGTGTAATGGAGTTGTTGATTGTTTTTGGTTTCATTTGTTGTTGGGGTATCTATCCATCACAACCCGTTTCAGTGCTCGCGTTCGCTAAATGTGCATAAGTACAAGCTTTATTCGATTTTACTTCAGTCTTCTCAGGGGTACAAGGTGCAATTTAGTTCATCAGCCATCTTAAAGGAATACTTCAGTGTTTGTCAACCCAATCTCTATTTCAACACGTTTCCCTGTACTGAGAAAAGAACAGAAAACCGGTTTACTACACACTCACTTATAATGGAAGTCTAGGGGCAGTTGTTGAATTCCTTCAAAACTATGACTGTTAAACTCTTAACAGTAGAGACAGACATGAGAGAAAGACCTACCAAAGCTGTTCTTATGGAGTTTCATCCAACTTTCCAACACTGGAGCAATACAGTAAAAAGTCGTTCTGGTTATTTACGTTTTCCCAAGGGTTTTGTGCTATTCATGCGCCATCAGAGCCACACGACTACACTGGTCATTTTGGCACAACTACAAATTCTTTCCCCTGAAAAAGTCCCATCTTGTACAGATTTAGGGATTGATTTTGAAAAACCTTTGACCGAACAATTCATAAAAACATTCTACAAAACTAACGGTTTATTGACGGAACCCAACAACTGCCCTTAGACTTCCATTGTGAGTTTTGATTGAACAGCTTTTGTGTTCTTTTCTCAGTGCAGGGAAACGTGTCGGAATTCTGGTCCAGGGTAATCACACATACACTATAGAGGCAGTGTATAGAGATTACATAAAAAACACTAGAGTATTCCTTTAAGCATTTAACCTCGTAGTTATTTTTTTAAACTGCTGGGACAGAACTCAGATTGACCCCGACAACGCTGTCCCTCTATTAAGCAGGCAATGTATTATTTAGCCGAGTGACGGGGTCATAGATTAGTTATTTGAATTGGTGATAACATTGGAGTGGCACAGTGCAGAATAATGAATAAAGTTCGTGGTGAACCCCTGCATGCCTCCTCCACTGTCTACGTCTCAGTCGAATGGATTGAGACACCCTCATGCAGGTAAAGATAGAAGTCATATACAGACAGAGCAGGCAGTGGTGGATTCTAACATAAAAATCCCCAAGGCTGTATATGATTATGAGGAAATTTGTATTTGTGAACCTAATTAAAATTGTATCGTTGAGTAATAATTATAAAAATCTTTTTAAGATTGAGAAAACCTGTTTTGTCCATCCCTCCCAATGAGAGACTGCATTATAAGGCCTTCAATTAAAACAGATTCAGGTCTTTGAATAAACATAGAGCATCGTCTTTACCTTGTTTCCCCAAAATAGAGCCACAGTTCCACTCGTAACCATCAGCTTTTTTCTCTACTGAATGAAATAAACATTAAGATTCTAGGCTACTAATGGGAAGGTTGTAAGTTTGAATCCCAGCACCTCCCAGCTAACACTCTTGAGCCCTTGAACAAGGCCCTTAACTTCTTAACGCTACATTCACATTGCAGCAAATCGAAACAAATCCTTTGTGAGCAGTTGGGTTGTTTGGGGGCGTGTCGCTATCGCTTTAAAAATGCAAGCAAGTTTTGCTGTCCAAAGTAAAGTCCATGCAAAGTTCTGGAACATTTATTCAATTCCAACCCATATACAAATGTCCTATTGAATCACGAGAAAATGAGCATTTTTTAAATATGCCTACATTTTTAACCAATGTATTTCTCTTCTCTCCTACTCGCAGTCGTGTATTTAATAATTGAAATGGTTTATTTTTGTGCAGTTATTTCCTCACTTGTTTTGAAGGTATTATTTGCAGATCAGATCAGCTTCAGGGAAACAGTTGCTACCTCGCTGCTGCGTCTGTCTTTTTCAGCATGTGGCTTGGCCGTGACGTGACTCATGATAAGACCCACACCACATAAATACAATTTGATTGGCCACCTCCCGGCGATATTCGCTTCTTATCTTCATAAAGTTGAGAAATTCTCAAATTTTCCACTCTCTGAAAAAAAAAGCTGGTATATGCAAAGTATATGAAAAGTATTGAAAAAGATATGTCCAGGCTGGGACATGCGAAGAAAAGAATCATGTGTATATGTATAATGATAATACAGCCTGTCTGTCATATTTCTCCAGAAGCTTGACCAGAGACCAGAAATAAACGTTCTGCGAAAGGATTGATTGAGCTCCCAAATGTGCTTTTTTTTTGTTTCATCCTCTCCTTATTTCCAACATGTGCAATGACAGAGAAACAAGATGTGCTGTTTGGCTGCCGAAAGGTGAAGGCAAATAAAAGCCAAACACACACACACACACACACACTGGAAGATTTGTGTCACCAGGATGTACAACAGAGTCGCTTTTTCATACACAAAAAGCCCCCTCAGGACAGCGAACATGGCTCCAGAAAGAATGATGTAGTCAGGAGGAGTGACTTGGGATTCATTGGGATTTGATAAGAGTTTGACAGGGCCGCGTGGATAGCTACTTAATTCTGCAACATGCTTGCATTACAGTATATATATAATCTTTATTAACATTATGTCCTAATTGACTACCATGCCAATGATTAATGTGAGGCCTCCAAAGTAAAACTATGTGAGAGACTCACCAGCATCGTTGCTTATTTTTCCCGACATGCTGTGATCAAAATGGGCCAAAAACGAATCTAAAGATACTCCATTATTATAAAGATTTAAGAGAGAGAAAGTGAGTGAGGAAGGAGGACACTTTACCCTGATTTATCTCAATATGTAATGAAACAGACACACACACACCCCTCCTGCGATTTTTGTCTTTTTAATATGCGAATATGCAGAGCATCTAGGATCCGACAGCCCCACATTAATAAAGCAACCGGCGTGGAGCAGAGAGCAGCCTCGTAGCTCATCTTTATGAAAATATGCGATGATGGTTTTACCGAGCGCCATCTTTTACAGTCAGACTCTGCCCATGTGCCAGGACGGCCCAGACACCGTGGAGTCACGCGGCAATAACTCTAATGGAACTGGGGGGTTTTTATGCCCACTTTAAAGCACACACATGCGTACAGTCATGCATGCGTAAAAACGCATCAATACATAGTTAGGAAAAAAAAAGAAAGGCTGTGCACCTGGAGAGCTGAGTGGCCAGGTTTATTGCATTTGCAAACACAGACGTTATAAAATGGCAAGCGCAGTGTAACATGTTTCGCAACATTTGCATTGCATTGAACTGAACGATATACAATAAGACACAGGTATTAATAATAGAAAGAACACCTTCTGTGATTTTTTTTTTTCTGTGAAGTTCATCCAGATGGTCAAGTCCAGCAAATGCAGCAGTATCTCCGTTAATTTCAGTGAAAGCATTTTTATGCTGCTGCAAATCTGCCTGCGATGTGATTTTTTATTTATTTTTATTCCCTTTGCTATAATGTGCAGCATTTTGGAAGGAAAAAAGATACCATATTGTATTTGCCACACAAGGTTGCAACTGTAGCTGTGTCACTCTTGACATTTTCTTTTCAAGCCCTCGCTAATACATCAGTCAGGGGGATTTGACAGCAGTCCGGTTCCACATTACACATCTTCTCACATTACACACATCCCCAATGCAAACACACACAGGAATAACCGTGCAAATCCAGCTCCCAATCCTCCTTTGCATTCACTAACCCTCTCTATCCATGTATTTTACATGAGGAAGCTTTAAAGGAGGAAGGGGGGAGTTCAGGAATCTTACACTGTTTAAATACAGGATTCGGGACGTTGAAGTGAATCAGTGATTGGGATAACAGAAATAATTAGGGATGGAGGCAGGAGCAGAAATTTCCATACGACTATAATTAATCTGTGGGGCTAGCAGGGCTTGGAGGAAGATGTTTGTTTGATTTATTTATTTATTTATTTATTTATTTATTGCTTTGTTTGAGAGGATTTATAATTATGATGCTAGATTTAAAAAAAAAATACTGACCTGGCCCAGATAGTTCCATGCTTGAATATTTTTTTTAATCCATAAAAGACAACAGGCTTGGTGTAAGAATAGTATTTGGAAAAGGAAAAGCATTCGGTTGCCCCGCAATGAGGCGAAGTATGCAACCATGAGAAACCAGTTGTTATGACAATTTAACGCAGGTCAGCCTGGAAAGTGTTATAGCACAAACTTATGTCAACAAAAATACATCACTTGATTCAGGTGTTACATCAGTTTGACATCAGAATTTACAAAAGCAGTCTTTATGACAGCTGATATCTGTATGAATGTGTATGTAGCTTTATGTCAGTTGGTAGGTGTCATGTAGCTTTATGAACACCGCCCTTAAGTAAAGTGTTACCAAATTCTTGATAAAAAACAAACAAACAAACTTGTTTAACCATTTAACGGTCAACGGTGCCATATAGACCCCTAAAGCTTTATATAGTCTTAAGGAAATGTGAATTTGTGAGCTCGATCCATACTCTATCATTGAGTAATTAAAAATAAAAATATTTGAAAGATTGAGAGAACCTGTTCTGCTCATTAATCCCAATCCCAAAATGAGAGGTCACATGATTTGACCACAAATTAAAGCTAGATTCAAGTCTGAATAAACCCACAGCATCTTATTTACTTTGTTTCCCCAAATAGAGTGACTGTTCCACTCGTAACCATCCGTTTTTTCCCCTGAATGAAAGAAACATTGAGTGGGGCCACGGTGTCTGCCTCTTTATCTAAAGGCCTGCTTTTGCACCGATGCCAGCAGCTGTGAAGCACAGCACCGAACAGTGTATGGTTGAATTAATCTGGGATGAGTCTGTGAAACCAATACCTTCAGTGGACAAGTTTATCCAGCCCCTAGTTTAAGGGCTATTGACTCTGGCTGTGTTTGGCACGCTAAGCTAAGCTCTTTTCCACATTCTATCACTCATCGGCCCTTAAAGCCCTATTTCCAGCTTCGGTATAGAGTTGGTGCGCGCTGTGAAATTTGATTTATTTGCAGCGCAAAATAGATCTCCCCCAAGGCCCACAGCCACCTCCATAAAAACCGGTACTGTAAGACGCATCTGGAAACAGCAAAACGGAGGAGCGGTGAATCAGTAGCGGCCTGTGAGGTTGTTTCTTTTTTTCTTTTTGGAGGTTGCCATTTGTACTGATTAAGAAGCGACAGCTCCTAGGACTTGCTGTTTATAACGTCTATTAGGCTTTTTTTTCCCAATGAGTCGCAGTGAAATGAAGACGTTGCCCGTGAGTGATGGATGGAGGAAGAGTAAAATAATACTTTCTGGTGTGCACCATGGCCGGACCTCCTCTTTACCCCTTTCATCTGTCATCACCACAGTGACCTTGTTCGTGATCTGTTTGTGCTCGGATAAGCTCGAGGTTTGGCCGGTGTGGAAAGGAAAAGTCAGCATTACACGCCGAGAGCCGTTGAGAGTGTATGGATGTCAGAGAATGGATGCGGTTGTTACTGTAGGCTTGGAAGAGGAAATAAAGACCAGCAAAGGTTCAGCAGCATCTACTGTACTGTATATGATGTCAATTATAAAACAGTTACCTCTCATTTTACCACAATTCCTGTTCATATGGCTACATTTGAAGGTAATTACGGTTACACTTTACTTATAGCAGATTTCATAAGGCTGCATGACACGTCCAAGCCATTCACGACAACTGTCATAAACGTACATAACCATATATAAAGGATCATTCCAACAGCCGTCGCTTTGTCACTACTTTGTAGCTCGGTGCACTTCTGGTATGTCATAGTGACATAATGGTGATGCGATGAGGTTAATTGGAAAAACTGAACAAAGATGCTCTGAGGATTCTCCTAAACTATTTTATTGATAAGATTTTTATGTTGTTCCAATTCCATAACACTGTTATGTCACTTCATTGCTATTATGTGACTGAGTCAGTTGTCATTCATGTCCTACAACAAGTCAGCACAGAAAGTGTCATAACACGACCTTATGTATATAGTATATAGTGCATAGTATGCTAATTTGAGGCTTGCTTCCCAGGTCTTACAAAGACAAACTTTTAAAAAATAGGCTTAGCTAGTCTTTGTTCAAGAACACTGTTCTGCTTTTATATTAAGATTTTAGGTCAAATTCAATTGTACATTATATTTCAGGACATGAGATGTAAGATTAATCACCAGGAAAGTGTTTGGTGCAAGAATGTGTGAAATCCAGAGGCCTAATTTGTGGCACTAATTAAATTTTTGGCGATGAACCGAGCAACAGAGGGGTTTTTTTATGGTGTTGAGACATTTTGGACTGTAATCTTCAGCAAATCTGAACCATATGCTCTGTTCAGCCTACAAAATGACATTCAAATGATTCTACAGCACACAGTGTCCCCTGGTGTTTGCAGATTACTATTGATCCAATCCAAGCACTAATGATCTCCTTCATAACCACCTCTCGTGAACGTATAATTATCCAAGCACCCCAGGTCCAAAGGGGTTCTGTTCATGCTCAAACCCTAATGCAGGAGAAGGAGCCAAGATGATTTAAATCAGAGATGAGTGATTCTTCTGACCTGTAGCCAAACACCATGAAGCCATTGGGCTGGAACTCTGGTGCTCTCAGGGACACTTTCATTAGCTTGAGCCATCACACAGTTTTAAAACTACTACTTACTTGTTTTCAGATAGCTTTATTAAATACAGCTAGCTCTGTTGTTATTCGATACATCTGACTCAAGAAGACTTGAATGATTCTTTACCTTGACCAAGTGTGCATCCTTGACTGGGTTTCTTTGCCATTGTAGAGCCCACCTATTGTGAACGTATCACCAAAACACAGATCTCTGGCAGTCCCTGGCTTTCCAGACCTTTGTCGAAGCAAACGATTGGCTTTAGCGCTCTGTTGACTCAGCAATACTTTTTGTGTGAGGATAGCCATCACAGAAAAAGCCCTGTGCAGGATCTGGGGCAGGCTAAATCCTTTTTATGTGGCCTAGCAGCACCTACAGCAGTGCACTACCCGCTCGCTAGATCTCACTCTACATTAGTGCTATTGTGGAGTGATTAGAGCTGTCTATAATAGCATTCTGTTAGCATGAGGTAGTGTGGGCTAATGATAGTCTCCTAGAACACTCAATAGGGACAAAAATGGGACAGAAATGGCGTTTTATTTCACCGGACGGTGCGGCACACCTTGGCTCTGCAAATTACCCATAATCTTCCACGTTGTCACTCATTTCACCATCAAGCACCAAGGGTACATAAGTACTCGTGATGAATTTATTTACCCTTTTTGCCCAGCTGATAGTGAGCAATTTAATGTTTCAGATAAATTTTAATTTATTTTCTCACAGGAAGGTTTTCGTATCGCGATTTAGCGTCCCCGTAATCTAAGTAAAATCTGCCATCTTCTAGTTAGGCCAAATTCCAAATGGCTTCCTATTCACTTTGTTTGCGCCCTACATAGGGTATAACATAATGGAGCTGAACACCCTACCTAGTGCCCTCATGCATGCTTAGTGTAGAACGCCAAAAATGCATGACTACAACTCAAACTTCTCTGTATTTTTACTAAAGTTTAAAGTATTGGCACCCAATACATTTCGTGACCTTAGTATTATAAGGTTCTATCTGCCATTCATTTCTCACCCTTATAATACTAAGGTCACGATTTGTTAATAAATGGAGTTCTTTTCAAATGAACTTCTAATATTGCCACCCTTTTTTATACACTGATTTCCCACTTTTTTGTTTATCGCGCGATTCTCCCTCAAATGCATACGTATGAAGAAGAGAAATGCATTTTGTGTGTTGCCATGTACACAGCGCATAAATTGCGCATTTAGGCTTGCGTGCTAGTTTTTTACATAACACACAAGATTTTTCAGACAGAATGAGCCCTGAAAAAAAAAAGTACATCTGCACGTCAGAGCACCAAAACGTCTGTCAAAGGAATGTTCGGAAAACATTCAGTTTCTGCAGATGGCACATTTTGGAAACCATAAAAGCAAAAAAAAACCAGAGGTTCATGCATTTCAAGCTGTGGTTTTGTCCTTTTCCCCTGATGATCCACTGCATAAAAAATAAATGCAGGTGGCACTTATCATCCTGCTCCTCACATGGCTGGAGTATCGGCGTCCTATTTTCCCCAATGTGTTATTCCCATAATCCGCCAACACTTGTCGCTTTAGTTTAATGGATGGCTCTAACCATTTTCAATGGCATTTCTTTGTAGTGTATAATGAACGCTGGCCCCGGCCTGATGAATGGAGTTTGGGCAAGGAGAACGTCAGTTCTTCCATTAGGAGAGCCTCTCTTCAAGTGGGCAATATTGAACCGAGCCCTTAGGCTATTAGGTTGATGCATGACACAGTCTATTTCAGTTACGCTTTAATAAGTGAATATTTATCTTGCATTGTCGGAGGGAAAGGAAAAATGGACTAAAATAAATGTACGAATCAGAATCATTTTCCAGTTATCCTGATGAATGGTTTTTTACTCTCTTTCTGCCTCTCTTTGTGTTCTGTGGTGGAAATGTTTTCTGCACTGTGACACACACGGGAATAACAAAATTCAGTATAGTGCCTTATTGACCAATTTCTTGTATCTTAGATAATTTTTTAGCATAGCTTTGCATTTATCCCTGGTTTTTTTCCGCTATGACATAATTATGGCTCTAAACAGAGTATAAAATTCATGAAGTTGCTGCTCTCCCGTTCTCAAATGCGAACTGATATAAATATAAACAGGCGCTTAATGAAAAGGACCCACACAGTCCCGAGCAGGAGTTATTTAGGCGCCGAGTTAATTTGACTACAGCACTGTAATCGGGCCCCGCTGAAAGAGACATTTATTTGACTGACCAAGTGGAACGGAGTGGCACCGTGTCAGGTCATTAGTCATTCAGCCCATAGTCACCCACTGCCTATTGCCATGGTAATCCATAGCACCTTGCAATAACCCTCGATGGTAATTCACCTCCAGCACAGCCATAACCCACCGACTAGTCAAATGGCAAACCTTGCATAAGACTGACATAATCATGTCATAAACATGTCATGGAAGGATTTATATACTATTGTGACTTGTCATGACATTTTATGTCCAGTGATTTTTTTTTGTGTTAACACTTTTCTCTAGCCATAAAGTCATAAGACTGACATAACCATGTCATACACATGTCATGTCAGGTGTCATATACTATCATGAGTTGCCATGATAGTGAATGTCTATTGATGTTTTTGTGCTAACACTACTTAGAACTTGCATCTTAAGACATTAATGAATCATGTCATAAACATATCATGCCAGGTGTAGGTGAGTTGTCATGACAGTTAATGTCTTGTGATTCTGCTCTGTGTTAACACTACTTGAACCTTGTGTCATAAGACTGACATAATCATATCATAAACATGTTGTGGAAGGATTTATATAGTTCATGATTTGTCATGACATTTTATGTCCAGCGATTCTTTTGTGGTAACTACTCAAGCCCTGCGTCATAAGACTGACATAATTAAGTCATAAACATGTCATGGCAGGTTTCATTTACTGAGTTGTTATGACAGTTTATGTCTAGTATTAGTTATTATATTAGTTATTACTTTAAGTGTCATGTTACCATTACCAGTAACTGTCAAGACAGCTGCCATAATATGCCAAAGTGTACTAAAGTTAGCATATGTTTTATGACAGATGTTATGATACGTACTTAATGACAACTGTCATAATGCTTTGTGACATATTACAAACCACTAATAATGCTCTCTGTCATGGCAATTACCGATAATGGTAACATGGTAACATCATTATATCTTTGCACGTTAACTGTCATGACAACTTAAGGCAGCTCATAACACCTGCCATGATGTGTTTATGACATGATCATATCAGTCTTATGACACAGG
Organism: Olivaichthys viedmensis; assembly: GCA_028565825.1. NCBI lineage: Eukaryota > Metazoa > Chordata > Actinopteri > Siluriformes > Diplomystidae > Olivaichthys > Olivaichthys viedmensis. The sequence continues at coordinate 29,651,752 of JAOUQW010000034.1, read as the reverse complement.
GTTCAGATAAAGTGTTACCACAGACCAATACTAAAAACTACAGTATTTTGACAACATGAACTGGCGTGTGTTTCTCATATGCACGTGAACATTCATTAAAAAAAATAATATTTGTATTATTAAAATAATGTTTAGTATGTTGTAAATATACTAACAAATGTATGTAATTAATTAATATGCTAAAAATATACGTATTTATCTCAAATCACGCTGTAAAAGAATCTCTTATGCTGTGCTGTTTTTGTAATTTAAATTAACTAGAAGAATGAGTATACTATACCTTTCATATAAGTGTATTTTTAGTACATTTATAATATTCAAAGTTCTATACTCAAAGTTCAATAGAAATGCAATCATAATACTAAAAAAATGTTATTTGTACTCTAAGTATATGTGCATCGTGGATTAAAATACATATATCGTAGTATATTTAAAGTTTTCCTAAGTATACATAAAATAGTTCCATTTTAGTACAGTTAAGTACACTTAACACGATTAAAGTTAGGTTTAAAGTTTAATTTTAGCACACTTTAAGTGTATTATTAATCATTAGTGTGGCTGCATGTACATTAAAGTGTGCTGTAGCATAATCAAGTTTAGTGTACTTTAGTGAACTTTTAAAATAAGATAATAAAATAAGAGTGGGGGAAACAAAATGAACGGTCGTTGTGAATATGAAAGAAAAAGGTGATTTTAGTCCCTGTAACATGAACTCCAGGTTTTATTTTCACACATGCCTGCCATCAGTGAAGGAAAAATAAAGCATAAATCATGTGAAGGGGTTTTTGTGTGCCTGCTTTCATAAATGTTATTTATACTGCCAATAGTTAAAAAGAATATTGGGTATTTTAAAATAAATGTTACACGTATTGCTATAAAAAAAAAAGAGATAGCCTGGGCCAGTGGGAAAATGCTAAGTAGTGAATAGAACATGAGCGTTAAGCACAGTAATGTCACAGTGATGTATGGCCCATCAAACTGAGCTGGTGACGTGTTTATGACAGCGTATTTGACAGGATGTGTCTAATTTCACCTTGCTTTGACCTTTGCTCTGTTGGTCACTTTGTCCTATGACAGCCCTTAGTGTTACTCAGTGTCTACCCCTAAAGTGAGCATGACTTCCACTGACTACTTCTCCTGAGTGCAAGCTAAGGACAGGGTTCAAAGTGACAATTTTTTGTTTCCAGAAAGGAAAAATCATATCATTTTTGAGTAGTAAGGATATGCTGATTGTGCCTATTAAAAAAACAGGTTGAATTCATAGAACCAAAAATGCCCATTGATACATCTCAAACTTTAAAATACATTTTCAAAATACATTTAGATGACAATTATGAAATATAAAAAAGCACTTATTAGATTTAGCACTTGATAAATAGCAGTGCCATGTTTGCGTATCAAAACCTGAACTCAGGAGAAATTCATATACAATTGAACGAGCAAAGGCGATGTGGTTGTGGTTGTGTGGATGTGGTTTAAATTCATATAAATTAAGTTGTAAGAAAAGATATGAACACTAGCCCCGGCCCTAACCCTAACCTTAACCTTTGTATTTATTCAAATGAATGAGTCGTGCAAATTGTTACAAATTTGCAAGTGTGAGACCATGTTGATCAAACCTTTAGTTAAGGGCGGTGTTTATAGACCTACATAACACCTACATAAACCTGACATAAACCTAAATAAACATTTATAAAGACTTAATCCAACAGGCGTCAGCTTCCAGAAAGACTGCTTTTGATGTTAATTTTGATGTCACATAACACCTGACTCAAGTGACATATTTTCATTGACATACGGTTGTGCTATGACACTTTCCAGGCTGACTTATTGTATGTTCGGTCGTTATGAAAACTAACTATGTTGCTCAGTACACTTCTGTTATGTCAGAGTCAAATAATGGTTATGATGTGACATACGTAGCTTGCTAAATAAGGGTTAATTGGAAAATTGAACAAAGGTGACACTTCTAAAAGAAGCTCTGCAGCGTCACGTCGACATGAAAACCTGCTGCATAACACTGTGACATAGTGACGGTTATAACACAGACAATCATTACACTGTAATAACAGAGTTATGTATATTTTTGCTGGGCCTTAAAAAAAAGTGTGTCATATTTCAGCTTATAAGATATTTATAAAAACTCATGCCAATGCCATGACACCCTGATGACAAAGGTACGTACAGTATATGTTCTCTGACCCTTAAAATAGTGTTTGGTATTGATTTTTCACATCATCACCATTATGTCACTCACATACCAAAAGTACACTGAGCTAAAGTCAGTTGTCATGACATTCTAACATAAGTCAGCTCGGAAAGTGTCATAACCTCACCTTATGTCAACTAAAATCTGTCAGAAATAATGAAAGCAGTTTTTATGACAGGTGACGCCTGTTGGAATAGGCAGGGGCTGTCTTTGCACTAGGCAACGGTAGGCAGCCGCCTAGGGCCCCCATGAGCCAAGGACCCCATGAAAATACAAATGAGATATGTATTGATGTTAATGAAACTATTCCAAATTATATATGCATATGCAAAAGGCTGTTATAAGGCTGTTGCTATTAATTTTAGTGATGTCAATGCAGTCCCCCCCCCCATTCATGGTTTTAATGGACTATTCCATATTGTTACATGATGACGCAACTGCATAAAGGCCGACAGCTACGAGCAAGGCAATCAAGCGTTAGGCTACAGTGTGGAGAGGAGGCTCTTCTGTGTGATATTTTGGGCGTTGAAGGGGAAAAAATTTAAAGAAAGTTTTCCGAGTGGAGCAGAAAAATGCAAAAGGTTTGCCGCTACGCTTCCAAAGCTGACTTCATTTTTTTTCAGTCAGAACAGAGTGCTGCCCAGGCTCTGCAAACCGAACATAATGCTAGCGCTACTGTTAGTATAGATACACTGTTACCCTGTGTTGAGTTATCAGATTTTTTGTTCATATTACGTTTTTCATTCAATCTGAGTCATGAGATTTGGCTAAAAAGAAAAAAAATGTGCTTTACGTTGTACTCTCTAATCCCCCTCTGTTTTCCAGTTTCCTTTAAATAAGTAAGCACTACGAGCATGAAACGCTAAACAAGGACCCCTGTTATGACAAAAACATATTAGAAGACAGTCACTCATGCGCCCTGCCGAAAGCATGTCGAGGAAGAAAGGAAAACAGAGGAAAGGAAGGGAGGAAGGAAGAGACGAAGAGCAAAGCTGGACCTAATGTTCTGCGGGTCAGCTGAAGGCTTGAGTAAGCACCAGAGCATTCTGAGAAAACAATGGACAGAGGCCACGGCACCGTTCAACAGTCCGTCAGCTCGTGACAGGGATAAAAGGCGACTTTCCTTTTCTATTTGGCTCGTAAAAAAGTGACCATGTTAAATAAACCGGTGGCCCCGTCATTGGTGAAATGCCGAGTCCTCAATGGGATTCTCACCAAAAGTTTGGGTCAAGGGGTTAACATGGGCCATGAACTTTACTGACAGTGGAATATTTGGCTTTTAAATGAAGACATGAAAGAATGTAGACCCAAACTGAATACTGACTTTATAACAATAAGATTCATTTATATAGCACTCTTAATTTTGAGTGCAAAATCTCAAAGTGCTTTACATACAAAAGATCAGAAAGTCAAAACAAAGTATTTATGATCAAACACATTGACTATAAATATAGTGTTAGTACTACGAATAATGAAAAGTCTAGTTAACAAGGTAAAAGACCCAAGAGCTATGAATAAGCTAGCTAGTGTTTTTAAATATTTAAATACACCTATAGAGCTATAGAGCGTTCCTAACGTTCTCTGGAGCACTGCTCCAGAGTTTAGGGGTGATATAAGAAGAACATGTTCCACCGGCTGAGCTGCGAGTGATGTTCGGGATTAACAGTAGACCTGCCTCAGCTGAGTGAAGCGTTCGGGATGGGCTGTAGTGCTTCAGGAGATCAGCAAGATACACCGGAGCAAAAACCATTTAGAGCTTTAAACGTCATAAGCAGGACGTTTTTATAGCATTATAATGCTAGTATGAAGCACTGCCTAGTTCTAACTCTGCCTTGGCAAGTCGTAATTACGAGCGTTCACCCCCACTGTGTAGTTAGAATACAAAATAATTTAAGGGTTATCAGCTTGCTGTTTTAGAACTCAGGAAATGGGTACCAAATGGGTACAAAACTATTTTCTTTTTTTTTAATCACGGCAATTATCATCAATGCCCGTGAGCAGCGTGTACCTTTGCACACATGTAGGTGAAGCTTTATTTAAAAATTTTATATTCAAACCACACAAAGGCAGGATTATTATTAAACGCAGGGAGGTAGGGTGCTGGTGCGTGCTTGTTTTGGCTGAGGTAGGGCTTTCGGCACATGGTAACCATTGAAGGTGCTGCGCTAGTTGCTCTTGGATCCCAGCAAATGATAAACAGCGTGCCCAGCCAAACCAAACAGCCACGTGTGGCCAAGTTTTTTTTTTTCCCCTCTCACATGATACACACTCTATCATGATAGATTAAAGAATAGTAACAGCACGAAGCGTGAAGAATGTACCGCTGCGTGTTCGGGTCCCGTGAAGCAGCTGGTGAAAGGAAACATTTTGACAGAAGATGCCAATTTTGCTAATTAGTTACTATCACACAAAGATGGATATTACTTCTTTGAATAACACATTACTGCCCAGTTTTTTATTGACACAAGAACTGAATTTTTTTTTTACTACGTTCTTTATTTCTCAAACACCAACGTTTACCTTTTATACAGATTTTCTAGTCGATTCAGGTACAGGGTGTAAGCAATTATTATTTTTTGCTCACACCACAGGGGGCTGCTTAAGCATCAATTACAGTAAAGGGCACTTTTTCCTTAAATTTAATTAAACTACGCATGATGACAGTGTGTTTAGATAGGGCTTATTTTCTACCCCACAGGAGAACCACACAGCCTGTTGTTTTATTCTAAATGAAGCTGTGATGTAATTGGATCCTGACATGTTTTGTTTTTTTTAACAGTTTACACGTGTTTTTACACGTACAGGGTGTCAGATTGGGGCTGCCACATACAGTAATGGGCCTAAATGCTTTTCTGATGGGCTGTTTAGCAAATGATTAGATTAAAATTTGTATTTGTACAAATATCATTTGTAATTAATTGTAGTGATATGTGGATATTTGTAAATATTATTTAAAGCTGCAGTATGTAACCTTTTTTTTTTGTTAAAAGTAGCATTTTTGAGTCTTGGTATTCTTGCGTGGGTCACTCTGGAAAGCCTTGGTAGTCAGCTGCTATCACACGATAAAGTAAAGTTTTATATGAAGATGAAGACGATATTCATGACATCCGTTTACAATTACACCTTTTTGCTTAAAACATCAAGTCATTTTAGCGCTAATGGCCTGAATATTATGTTGTTTCATGTTCATAAGAGAAGGCGAACTAACATAAAGTTTCATGTTGCAAAAAAAGAAAAACATTTATTAAAAAATGTAAATGAGTCACAGGACTTTCCCATTGGAAGACATTGTAAAATGGATTCAAGCATTTGTCTAGACATAGACAGGATGATTAAAAAGCTGCACCCCATGCAAACTTTATTCTGTTAATATTAAATCTCTTGAAGGAGACTTACTTAACCAGCTAAGGTCTGATCTATAATCAGACAGCCCGGTGTGCAAACATGTGCATGCGTTTGCAGGGAACAATGTCTGCATTATATGCATGAGTTAGTATGTAGAGTAAGTCTGCATCCATGAACCTGCACGCATTCCTTTCACACTGCATTGTGTTTGTGTCTGCTGATGATAGCCTATTTTAATTTTCCATTCCTGCAAATGGGCTGAACAGTGGAGAAAAGGGTCCCTAGGGAGGGCAGAGAGCATTGTAAACATGTTGCACTGAGCAGGATCCCACTTCTTCTGCACGATGCAAAACATGCTTTCTTTCATCTGAAACAAAGAGACGAACCGACGCCCACAATGAAACACTGCGGCTTAATTACCACGTTCATTTACAAAGTTAAATCTGTGTGCAAAGTCAGAATATAACAAACAAAACAAACAAACCCTTTTCCGTGTGTGTGTTTCATTTCCAGAACCGTGTGTTTGTTTTAGTATTTAGTAGATTTGAGTTAAAATTTGGCCTGCTTAGTTGATGTATTTCAGGTATTTCAGGGTTAGAAATGTAGGTTGTGTAAGGGTGGAGTTTCCCAAAAGCTTCACAGCACAAAAAGGATCACCATCAAATGGTAGAGTGAGCATCACATTGAACACTCTCTCTACCATTTAAAGATGTTTTTGGGAAACTGGGCCCTACTTAGTAATAGACGTCCCTTTGACCCCTGCAAACTATTTTAATTTTAGACATATATATATATATATATATATATATATATAAATTAAAGCTGATTCAAGGTTATGAGGGATCTTTGTCACGCGCATCGCATGCCACCTTGTGCTGTGGTGCGTGACCGCGCGTGGAGGTCGCCATAGCGACAAGCGCCACGCGCCTTGTGTTATGTGTGTGAACTCCTGTCTCGTGATGTTAAGTGATCCCACCTGTGTGTCGTTTATCAGTGTAATCAGTGTATGCATTTAAGCCCTCGTGTCCCTGTCCAGTTTGTCGTGTTTGTAGTTGCAATCTGTGTTTAATAAATGTTAGAAAACGGCTTCGCTTTTAAATAAAATTGCTGCGAAAATAAGAGATAAAGGGAATGTGACAGGGATTAAAATCACATTTTTGTTTCATATTTTAACACTTTTATCTGTCTTCATTCTTTACTCTCTGGCAAGGCACGTTTATTCATACAGCACAACTTCATACACCAGGCATTTGAGTGATTTACAAAAAAATTATAATAGTAATTAAAATAAATTAAAGACATGGTCAAGATTAACAAATAATGCTTTAGAAATAAAAATTAAATAGAAATAAAGTGTAAATGTCCATTCCGAAAAAATTGAGTGGGAATCATGGTTCACTTTAAGTAAAATATTATAATGGTTGATATTGAACCAAACACAACATAAGGGTTAATAACATAATACACTTGTCCTCACTCTGTTATGTTATGGGGCAGTGGTGGCTCAGTGGTGAGAGCACTGGGTTACTGTTCAGAAGGTGGTGGGTTTAAGCCTCAGCTCCACCAAGCTGCCACTGTTGGGCCCTTGAGCAAGGCCCTTAACCCTCCCTGCTCCAGGGGTGCTGT
>JAOUQW010000034.1:29587052-29597822 GCA_028565825.1 Olivaichthys viedmensis | reverse complement strand
AGAATAAGTCTGTAATGTAATGAAACGTGGAGAAGGTGAAAGGGGTGTGCAGACTTTCCGGCTTGACTGTATACTGTGTGTGATCAAGTTTGTCCCTTTATTAGACTTTTCTGAAGCTATGTACATGAAACTACATACGAGGAATGTTTTTTCAGATATAAATCTATATGCTAAGTCTAGGATATTAGGATAATAACAGCCAAGCTGGAGAATTTCTGACCTTGGGTTTGTTGACAGTGTGTTGGGTTAGAAGTACAGACTGGGTGGTGGATGTGGAGTGGAGCCAGAGGATCTCCAGGCCATAGTTACCCAGGGTCTGGCTCAGCCACAGGTGCAGTGTGTAGCCCTTCCCACACTGAAAGACCAAAAACAGTATGCACTTGTCAGCGAATGTTCTCTGTCTCAGTGTTCTCGGTCATCAGGTTCCCACAGAAAGAGGAAGAGTGTGGGGTTTTGGAAAATGACGATACCCAACACTTAACTCCTGTGTTCTGTTTAGGTCAAAATAACATGGTTTTAATTTTTTACCAAAAAGTTGAACCACACGAAACTTCATAAAACTGACTGGAAACTTGATTGGCTGAAATACTCTAATCCCTTGATTCTCAAAGTGAGTCCGAGGAACCCAGATGTCCATGAAGTATAGCCAGGAAGTCCTTTTTTTTTCTTCCTTTCTTTCTTACTTTCTTTCTTTCTTTATGTTTGTTGCAGTCATTGACATTACAATCAACCACTATCAAAGTTGTTATAGTCTTACATCTATTCATAAGTTCTATTCAAGCTACACTGGCTGCCTATTAAGTTCCGCATTGAACACAAAGTCCTGCTTATGACATTGAAAGCTCTAAATGGTTTTTAGAACAGCATATCTTTTTGATCTTCTGAAGCAGTACATCCCATCCCGAGCACTTCGCTCAGTTGAGGCAGGTCTACTGGTAATCCCGAGGATCACTTACAGCTCGGCCGGTGGAAGATGTTTTTCTTATATCGCACCTAAACTCCCCCTGAATTTATTTATCTTCAGTAACCGCTTAATCCTGGTCAGGGTTGAGGTGGATCCAGAGCCTATCCCGCAGACACTGGGCACAGGGCAAGAATACTAACAGGAAGCCAGCTCCAATCAGTAAGTATGATTGTGCACATTTGCTTAATGTGCCTAAAAATAAAAAAAATTGCTGAATTATGTTCATCAAATAAATCCATGCTGCGATTATATTGGGGTTTGTGAAAATTTGATTACGGTGAAAGACGTTTACCAAAAGCAATTTTGGAATTGATAACCCTAGATTGCAATTTTGTAACCAGATCACAATTCCAGAGCTCAGATCACATTTTTGGAACCCTAGGTTACATTTCTGAAACCCCCCGTATTGCAATTCTGGAACCAAGATCAAAATTCTGCAATCCTAGATTACATTTTTGTAACACTAGATTGCAATTTGGAAAGTAGCCATAATTTGGGGTCTTTAAAGAATTCTATTCTTGAAACCCTCAATTATATTGCAGTAAGAAGTACGAATGCCTGCTCTAATGAACTTGAAAAAAAATTATTTTTAAAAATAAATTTGTTTAGACTCGAGGGTAAGATGGTGAAATAATAGTATCCACCAACATGGGAAGTGTGTCTTTTTTGTGTGTCTTTATTTCCATAAATATTTGTTATACAGCTAATTGAGATGAAGATAAGATTTTAAAAATAGATGTTACAGTCACGTTGCTACAAAATCAAAATAGATAGCAGATCCATTTCTAAGTAGTTTCTAAGTTAGATGAAAATACAAAGAGAAAGAAATGTGTAGCACTACATAGAACCACTCCTGCCAAACTGCGTGGGACTTGGTCTCAGGTTCCCCACGCTGCTGCTTTCCTTGGAGGTCCTCCAAAGCTTTAACTGCACTGTCCTTCCAGAGAGCCTAGCCCTCCTACTTCCTGTTTCCCTGGTAGGCCTTGGCACTGCCCCACTCTCCTTTTCACTCCTTAATTTTTTCTGTACTTTTTTTCCCCCTTTTCCAAATGTCTGAGGAGACTTTCCTTGATAGCTCAGGTAAATAAGCCAAGCAGCTGAGCAAACATAACCAAGCAGCTCAGTGACCGTGCAGTGAAACAACAAGAGAAGGAAAGAGGAATCGAAGCAGAGAGGGGAAAAAAAATCGATCTGAACAGCAGGGGAGAGTGGTTTTGTGGGAGAGGGTGAGGCTGGAGGTCAGAACTGACGGTCTCATGAGTTGCCGTGGCCAACGTGGAGTTGGATTTGACTGACATGTGCTTGGACCTGATAGATATGAAAGCAACAAGAAAACTACCACAGAGTGCCAGGGCGGAACATGACTTCCAAAAGGTTTCCAAAGATGCCAGGCCTGAGCAGATTATGTACATAATGTCAACCTTAATCATGAGAGCCAGTTTGCTGGAGTAGCATTTTATTACTTCTCAAAGGTTTGGAATCAAAGCTTAAAGGTTCAAAATCATTGTTTAGTAATATAAAAGACTTTGAATAATATAAAACTATTTTTGTTTCAGATACATACTATGTAAAATTATTCTAACACTGATGCTACTAACTCATAGGTTTCAAATAATTTGTAGGAAGCATAAAATTATGAACTCCTGGATGTGTCTATAATGATGATTGGAGCTGTATAGGATTCTAAAATCATTTAAAAAAGCTGTATAGCATTAAAAATTAAGCTACCAGCATTTCGCATGACTCAATTAATATGAAAAGTTACAGTTTATATCCAGAACACCTCATATTTGTGTTGATCAAATCTCAGAGAAAATCCTTTGATGAAAAATTACGATACTGTATATAATTATAGATCATTTATCATTTACAGACATTTATTTCTGTCTGGTTCATAATCAAAAGTGACAGTCTAGTGCGGTGTATATTAAACCAACAGGTTACTGCCAGAAGATTTTTCATTACATGAATCAGTTTAATTTCTTTTTAAGAACCTGCTCTCATGTAAAATCGGTACAAATTCAAATGTGAGAGCAAAGAGTGAGTGCTTGGATTTCGTTTGATTTCATATAAAATGAAATTGTAAAAAAGGATACAAGTGCTAATCCCTCCATAACCCTAACCCTCAAATGTTTTTTTTAAATACTTTATTGCAATACATCCACTTAACAAAATACATTATTGCAACTACAAACCTTTTCTATTAGTTTAACTGTAGCTACTTAATAATTCATAGCATTTAATGAATAATATGCTTTAAGATGAATAAGTGGATATTTATATGTAATTTCAGAAGAAGAAGAAAAAAAAACATTCAGACAGTGTTATCAGATTTCCACAGGTCAATGTGTCCAATCACATTTTGCCATACATGAATAAATGGACATTGTTCCCATTGTTGATTTTTACTGATTAGAATATGCTAATGTAGGATGTGGACAGAGTACAAGGAAAGGTTTAAAATCAGACACAAGGGCGAAGGCAAAATGACACAGAGACTGAGAAAAACAAACAACAGACCAAAGAGCAATACATAAAACTCTCTTATAAAATTCTGAAAATGTCTTGTCAATAGTATGGGGTGCAAATTGATATGTGACAGTTTAAAAATGTCCTGAACAGGTTGCTTTATACTCTATACAGCTAGGAAGGTGAACTGCATATGTGAAGCTCTGTATTTGTATCTATCTGTAACCTCCAGACCTTTTCCACTTCACAATTATTACTCTGTATTTATAAGGCAGTGTCCCTCCTGCTCAGCCTCCACCTCATTATTCTCCCTCCTTCTCCTGTCTTAAGCTAAAGGGACCTAGGGACCTGTCCCATCTATCAGTCGGTGTGCAAGATGAGACCATGGGGCCCCCGTGATCCATATTCGCTCTTCTTCTTGTCCAGCGTGGAGCAAGCAATCTAGAATGGACACGTGTTGGGAAACATGTAACCAAATAGCCTCTTCATTTCCCAGAGACTTGACCTTCAACTGGGAGTGATACAGATCACGAGGGGTGGAAAATCAGGAGTAAAAGATAAACTGAGACATGTGGTGTGGAAAGAGCCACTACGACATCCACAACAATATTAATCCAAATCAAAGGGTAACTTAATACAGGGACAAATGGTTTGAAATATTATTTACTGGCTACAGAATATTGCATTTAAAAATATCTGACCCCTATGAATGTCGACATATTTCAAAATAAGGCAATATCTCATTGTGTAGATAGCCCAAGAGATTCAGTTGAATTTAGTATTTTTATGTTCTGTCTGCACATTTTATTTTAACAATAAAAATTATTCCACACACCAGCTTTTTCGCCAGTATTAATGCTTGGCAAAGGCATGAAGGCCATTCAGGGGTTACTGCATGGTCAATCCTCCTGTGATATCTCATCTGATTCAATCAATCTCCACTCGATCCTCTGCCAACATCAATCTCCCTCCGCTGGCATAGCCGGCATGGGATGCTTGGTTAAGCTGCGGGGACGCAGGCAGGGCTGCCCCGTGCCCACTGAGCAGTGCAGCAGCCCAGCCAAATACACACCCTCAGAGATGGAGGCCCTTCAACACACGCCGCCTCTGGATAAATGAATTGATGTTGATGAGCTCATCAATCAATGCTGGGCTTGTCTTCTGGCTTCCCTCCCACCTCTGTTGATTTGGTAACGGACCTCTGGGAAGGGAATTGTGGAATGTGGCTCCTTGCCCCGATAGTGTGTAATTTTTCTGAAGGAAGTTCTCCCTTTTGTTTAGTATGGACTCACAGTGTGAGGTCCCACATGGTCACCCACTTTGGACTTTAATGCTTGATGGCTAAAATGAGCACAAGTGCTAATCTCATTTGATGAGCATTAATATTATTTCCATTTCCCCCTCTCCACAGGCTACAAGGCAGGATCGGTTTGGTCTCAACCTGAGAGGAGTAACTACCACCTGAGAAAATAAGGCTCCACTAAATGAGTGCTTTAAGAGGGCTCTAAGTGGCTGGGCTAGCATGGCCCATCTACACCCAGCTATGAGAAAACTGCTCTCATGGGTTTCCCAAATTTTCTTTTTGTTTTTGCTTACTGCTTTCTTTCTTATGCTGGGCTCTACGTTGAAATGAACCCAAGATGAAAAAGGATGATCTCTCTGCTGTATGACTGACAATCTCTCTGCCGGAGCTGCCATCTTTCCTTAAGGTTAAAGAGAAAAGATTGTCTGCAAATATGGCCTTGAAGAGTCATTATACAAGAAGAAGCATAATCATAAAGTCTTGAGTCTAATATTTAACATTGCGATTGTGGTCACACAGGTACTGGGCTGTGTTCCAAGTTCCACACGAGCGACTCTATCAGGGAACAATTAGAGGAGCCAAGAATTAGGATCATGCAGTGTTTAATGACCATGTCGCAGTGTTAGGCATTGTGTCATTTGACTGGGAATCTTAGAAGCCAGACTTCTTGCTATCACTAGAGAGTTTGGTAGTTTTTGTCACAACAAGGCCAAGAACTGCCTACTTTCACAGTAAGAGGTCATTTTTTTTACCCCATTTTCTCCCAATTTGGTCATGGCTGATTGCCACCCACTAGCCAGCTATCACATCTTTTCAAACTGCTCCTCATGTAAAGTCACAGGGCAGCTGAACGCACTTGGAGGAAAGTGCTAACTGCCCTCTTCCGTTTACATGAGCTTACAGATGCCCACAATTGGCTAGTGTTGCTCTGATTTACAGGGGTATCTCTCTCACCCAGAGAGCAGGGCCAATTATGCTCTCTTGGACTCCCGGACACAGATGGCTGAGGCATCGTCAGGATTCGAACTCGCGATCTCCCGATGATTGGGCCAATCCTTTTCTGTTTCCTCCACTTGGGAGCCCTGGAAGAGGCCACTTGACTGACATTCCAAATGACCGATCACAGATTGTTGTTTTTGCGTGACATATGGAAGAAGGTAATTGTGAAAAACTTGTGCTACAACCTGAAAACAGGCGGCTGGGAAATGCTGTATCAGTGACACCAAATAAATTATTGTATAACATTCATTATTGTCTCAATGTTCAAAAGTTTGTGCATGCACACAGAGGTGTGGATATCCAATGAGGACGTAACTGGAAAGATTCTGAGGCTGAGGTATAACTGGCTACACACCCTTATGGTTACTGTATTTTTACTACAAAACTAAAACTCCATAAATAAATAAATAAATGGAATTTGATGTGGAAATGGGATATTGTTAATATTGGATATTGTATTGCAGTAAGAGCTTGAACTAAGTATATAATCAAAAGGATGTAGTGTCCACTTTGGGATGAATTTGTGAGTGGTCCCCCTTAAAGAAGGTAATTAACAAATTGTCGTTTGCTTATGACACTCTCTATGGCCCATATATGATTGGGGATTTAGCCCCACTAGATTGGTACATACTCAAGTAGCCTTTGGAATGGAAACTACTTTTCTGAATATAAATGTTTCTCTAATATGCAAACAATTAGGCAGAAATTCATGAGTGTAATCGTATACGGGTGATTTTGTTGAAATCTGTTGTGCAGGTCTTTCTTAATGACACTGTCCAGCATGTTTTCAAAATCTGTTTTTGGACTGGGAGCAGACATCTGGGTGAGATTGGTGTGTCCATGCACCTGGAAATGGGTTAATGCAGTGCTTGTGCAGAGATCTCCTCGGTTTGCAAATGGGGGCGATGTTGTTTGAAGTCTGTTCTCAGAGTGACAAAGACATATGTTAAGAGCTGGAGGTTAAGAAATACCCAAAGAAAGATTTGTTATTACAAGTCACGCCTCTAGCTCAAGCTGTGGCTTAGTCCTGAGAGTGCGGTTTGTCAGGTGCACCCTTAAATCTCTCCTGAGCTTTAGTTCTGTTAGCAGAACAAGACTATGGTTCCCTGAGTGACAGGATTATGGTTCCTTTGTTGGAATTTGTTGATTGTCAATACTTCCCTCCAAAAAATGATATCTTAGCAAGTGAACATATATTGAATATAGGTGAATTTATATAATAATTCTCATTATGAGATAATTTAAAATAATTAATTTCTAGAGCCCATTTCTAGACATTATTAGTCATTTCTATTGGCAGATGATTTTGCTTATTACAAGCATATATGTCTAGAAAGAAGCAAAGTGATCTGCCAATAGAACAAGACCATTTTGAGCTTGAAATGAGTAAAAATGTCTAGAAAGTCTTAATCTTATAATAAAATCTTATATTTGTTTTATAATAATCTCATAATTATACATATAAAATATACATAACTCTGTCATTAAGATGTCATTGTCATTGTCATAGATTTTCATACAAATCTGTCATTACAGTGTCATGACATTGCCATTGTCACGCTTTAACGGCAGAGACAGGACACAGGCGCAAGCCGTTGCAAACAAACATTTGAACTTTAACATAAAACATAAACCTACACATCGCAACATGAAACAGCTTGACAACAAACAATCAGGCACAAACTGGATGGAAACAAGAGGGCTTTTTAAACACTTACTAATTACTAACAAACGTCATGCAGGTGGGGACAATCACATCACGAGACAGGGAATCACAAACACTGGGTGCGTGGCGCTCGTCACCGTGGCAACCGACAGGCGGCGTGCGCCTGACAGTCGCAAGTATTCATAAAATCTTATAAGCATAAATATGACACTCGCTTTACTTAAGGGCCAGAGAAAATGTACATAACTGTCTTATTACATTGTCAGTTGTCAATTGTAGTCTTTTGGAAGTGACACCTTTATTCATTTTTTCAGCTATCCCTCACTTAGCAAACTATGACACATTATTGTTATTATTACTCTGACATACATGAAGTGCACTGAGCTACAAAGTCAGTTGTCCTTCTGACGTTCTAACATATGTCAGCCTTATGTCAATTTTATGTCAACTCAGGTCAACTTGGCAACAAAATTGACAAAAGCAGTCCTTATGACAGCTGGCGCCTGCCTTGTTTATGTAGGTTTATGCTATTTAAGCTAGTTGCCATTAAGGGCTTATGTAGGTGTCATGTAGCCTCATGTAAACCCTTAAGTAAAGTGTAACCGGATTTTGTGTATCAGTGGAAATAAAGGCTGGGGTTTACCATGCATGAGATGAGCTTTTACTGTCTGGATTTTTTTGCCCTCACATACCAACAGCTGTGGAAAAGATCCACAGATTTAATACTGCTACCCGTGAAATCCTTTATAATTTACCCAATTCAGTAACACAATTTGTGAGGCGGAGCAGGAGATTATGTTCATGGCACATTACATAAAATCACATCCAATATCAATGCCTAAGATCCAGCCAACCTCGTTAGACACATTTCCCCTGATTTTTACCAGAGAGCTCTGCGCCAAGAATTGTTCTTGGCAGGCGAGACAATTCCCTCTCGAAGGTATAGATAAACAGAATTAAACTGAATCTGTAGAAATCGAGAGAAACTCCATAAAGTATAATTATTCATTTGTAACATGAGACGGGGTTCCCGTTGTGGGTCTTAGGAGGAGTACGGTACTCCAGCCTGCTACCTTGTCTCTCTGTGGCTACGGACAGCAAGCCAAAAAAACCTGGCAGAGCTTCCAAGATCAGCCACGCAATTTGTGGCGTGACCTTGAGAGAGCCATGTTCACCTCTCTTTCCAGCTCCTTCCCTTCCTATGCTCTCCTCATGGGACTTGGCGTGCGCACTCGGCGCCAAGCCGCCGTCAAGATACATTCTTCATAGAGCATGACATTCATCATGTTCTGCCTCTTCTCCTTCTCCACTTTTCTGTCACGTCGTCCTCGCCTGTTCTTATTATATAACCGTCCTGGCTTCCATTTCAAGACTATGAACCTTAGCTTTATGGTTACGAGTGTTAGGAAGCAGGCCTATCCAAATCCATTAGTGAAAGTGTGCTTTTTAAAAACAGAATTTTAGCATGTATTTATATATATATAGTATCTCTTAGTCTATCTATGAAAGTACACTGTAAGAAATGGTATTTAAAGGGTACCTACATTAGGCCTTCATAACATATTCATTAACATTGCACAAATTTTTGCAGGTGACATTAGAGATGTAGTGTGACATTGTCTTTACATCAAAAAGAAAAGAGAGAAGTTCACATATTTAATAAGCACATATGTCAGTTGAATGGGTGATTTTCATGCCCTCAAACTAAAGTGGTAATCAATTTTGCGTTTATAACACTGTTATGAAGCACTGTGTATACCTTCTACAGCTTCACTTATTTAAGAAGCCCATATGTCAGCTAAATAAATAGGAATGAAGTGAATACTCTATAGAAGAGTCTGTAAACTAATAACTTTCAAGATAAAGATAAAAAATAATCACACTAACAATATTGTACAGTCTAACCATAAAATTCTCCTCTCTTTAATCTAAAGAGTCATTTACATAAAACCTCTAATGTCACATCATGAGTTTTGACATAAGCCTTTCATAAATCATCCAGCATTTTTTAATGAAAGATTTATGCAGTGTTTATGAATTTGTTATGAAGGCCAAATGTAGGTACATTTTACATTACATTTTACTCGTTAGGCAGACGCTTTTATCCAAAGCAACTTACAATTGAGCTGAGCAGTTGAAGGCTAAAGGTCTTGCTCAAGGACCCAACAGTGGCAGTTTGGCAGAACTGGGATTTGAACTCACAACCTTCCGATCGGTAGTCCAGAGCCTTAACTAATGAGTCACCACTGCCCACCACTGTACCTTTTAAATAAAGTTACAATTTTAGAGTAAAATACTGGCAGCACAGTTGCCGGTAAAAAAAACATTTGTAAAATGTAAAATAAAATAATAGTAATTTCCTGTAATCACTACTGTAACTATTACGCATTATGCTACTATAAATAAACAGTAGTTTACTGGCAACTGCTTAAAAATACTTACTTTGATTTACAGTAAAATTTACATTTCATTTTACATTAATTCACTGTAAAATGTACCGTTAAAAATTTCCCAAAAACTAATTTTGTTTACATTTACATGTTGATAATTGTCACAGTATGGACGGGACGAGGACGGACACAAGCGCAAGCCATTTTAAACATTAACTAAACATACAACATAAAACATTAAACAAACGCAGAGTGCACAAACCATGACATTGGCAATCGAAGACAAGCAAGACTGGAACATGAGAGCTTTAAATACAGTGACTAATCAGGGAAGACAAACGGGAAACAGGTGGGTACAATTAACATGACGCAACAGTGCAGACACTAAACAAACATAAACAAAGCCGCGTGGCTGGCGCCGTATTAAAACCGACCGCTACACTCTCAGAAAAAAAGGTACTAATCTGTACCTTTTCTTGTCACTGGGGTGGTACCTTTAAGGGAACATCTTTTGTCCCTTTAGTATGCATCTTTTACCTGGGAAGGTGCATGTTGTGTACCTTTAAAGTTTTACTCTAGAAGCAAATTAAAGGTACAACAGTGGTTCTTAAGGTGTAATTATGTTTAAAGGTACACTATATTCACATTTCCAGGTAAAGGATACATACTAAAGGTAAAAAAGATGTTCCCTTGAGGGTACCACCCCAGTGACAAGAAAAGGTACAGTTCCATAAGCTGTGCGAGACAATAATTGCAAAATTATATACATACATGTATGCCCTATGATTTTAATTTACAAGACCTGTACCAGCTTGTACCAAAAAAAAAAGTGAATCCCCTTTTAAAAACTGTTGTAGAGTCTGGTGGTGGTGGTATGGATGCTCCAGTATCTTCTGCCAGACGGCAGGAGGGTGAAAAGTCCATGAGAGGGGTGGGAGGGGTCATCCACAATGCTGGTGGCCTTGCGGATGCAGCGCTT
>JAOUQW010000034.1:29566003-29586952 GCA_028565825.1 Olivaichthys viedmensis | reverse complement strand
ATCCGGACGGACTGAGGTCTCCCAGTCAAAAAGTCCAGGATCCAGTTGCAGAGGGAGGTGTTCAGGCCCAACAGGCTCAGCTTTCCTATGAGTTGCTGTGGGATGATGGTGTTGAATGCTGAACTGAAGCCTATGAACAGCATTCTCACATAATTGTCCTTTTTGTCCAGGTGGGTCAGTGACAGGTGGATGGCGGAAGATATGACGTCCTCTGTTGGGGCGGTATGCAAACTGAAATGGGTCCAGTGTGGTAGGAAGTCTGCTCTTTATATGTTTCATGACTAGCCGCTCAAAGTACTTCATGATGATTGGTGTGAGTGCTACAGGCCGGTAGTCATTGAGGCAGAATACAGACGATTTCTTCGCAAGCTGTTCAGCATATCCCCTTAATAAATCTTAATAAATTATAATGATCATTTCACCATAAGTATTACTGAAACGTAGAACCTGAAACCAGTTTTCTTCTTTCTTTCTTTTTTTAGAACTAGAAGCTGAAACTCAGGCAAGAGAGGACACACAGTGGTCCTGAGACCTTTTTAGGTGGGAGTGAAGTAGCTAAGTAACTTCCTGTTTTTGGCCTGCATCAGTCAGCCCTTTGGTTAATAAATGACAGAAAATGAAATGTGCCCTTGCAGTGCACTTTACACAGAACTTCCTGTGTTCTGTATGCTTTATTATTTCTTTGAGCACTGCTGTTTTTAAGGCTTTTGGTCAGCTCTTGGATGGAGAGCACATTCCCAACCCTGATGAAGGTCATGAGGGACTAGCATGTTCCAAGGGCAACAGGAACAGGGGAGGAACAGGTGTGGTGTGGAGGAGAGATGGAAGGGTGAGCTAGGTGTTTAGCACACATTTGGCTTCATGCCAGGTCCATATGTATCTTTCAGTTGCAGTGGAGTAAGGGTGGATTTTTGGGGGGCTGCAAAAGTTTATGCTTTGCACTTCTTTTATTGGGAATGCTTGCATAGTTGTAGGAGATAATAATAAGTAATGGAAGCCCTGCATCTTTTAGGATAAATGATACATAACTTGAAGTGTAATTGGGAAATCGTTTCGCTTTAAAAACTTTAGGGAATCCAAAATATCCAGAGAAGCATAGCTAAACTACCAATGTAATTTCTCACTGTAGCTTCCATAAATGCATGAACGCCTTTTTTTTTGTTGCCAATATTAAATAAGTCTGGTGAGTGCATTAAACAGTGTGGATGCGTCTGAGCTGTAGATAAACACGAGGAATCGGAAAATTAGAGAACGGCAAGACAAAATAAAGCACGATGACAAAATGATCAAGGAAAAGACGAATCCTTGTGGATAGCTTTTTTATGCATCCTGAATTCCATGTAACAAGCATTTAGGCTTGTCATGGCTTTTAACAACCCTTATTTGAAAGTGAAGGGGGGGAAAAAGGCTTAGTTTATACTGCCTTGGACAGGATCTCTGGCTTGCTGTTCCTTCTCTGATCCTTCCATGGAACAAACTGCATTAATTAACAGCATGTCTGCGCAGTGAACTTTTTTTGGCAGCCCTGCGGAGCTGAGTGAAAACCTTAACGAATGGTTTTAATAGCCAAGCCGAAACTCATATTATCTTCTGTTTCCCTCTGGTCTTCTGGGAGCGCTCAGCGTCACTACCACTGTGCAGATATGAGCAATTTGTATATGTTCCTGTCGGGAGCGGTAACAACCACACTGGGAGAAATTACTTCGCATAATTACTAAAAGAGAGAGAAAAAGACAGGCATACTGGGTCAAACTCTTCAGGCTCCCTGGTAAGCTGTGTGTTTAGAGGGAAAGTGATTGATTCGGTCCGACCCGCTCCAAGTTTGGGGGTTGCAGCCTGCCGTGAATTGTCTTTGAGGCAATTACAAGTTGGGCTACGAGCAAGTTTCCCTGCGTGGAAACTTAAGTGTAGACATCATTTAGGACAAAAGAAAGTTCAGGAAGTTGTCCTTGCTTCATAGAGAAGTCTCAGGTCTAATAATAGTAGTAATAACAATGTAGATTCTTAATAAAAGGCTGCAAAGAAAAAAAAGAAAAAAAAGCCTAATCTCAATTTGAAAATATATTGCTATTACCGGATCAAATCACGAATAACTTGTATATGTATATTGTGTATATATGGAAGATTGTTGTCAATTAGGCTTGCATTGAATCCAAAAAAAGGCACTTTTAAAGAGGGCAATGGTTTCTGCGGAGAGAAAACGTCTTTGCGTCTGTCGCCTCTCTGTGACAGCGATTGTGTGTGAATGTGTGTGGAATGATGTATGAGCTGTTTTAAGGTTGAGAGAGTCTCATCGACAGCTGCTCGCTGCCATTCACACCTGAGAGGGTCTGGGTTCTGATGAGAATTAATGTACTCTGACATCCACAGGGACTTTCCTCCGCACCCCCAGCCCACAGACAGCACGATACAGAACTACAACCAAAGAAGAAGAAAAGAGAGGGTGAGAGAAAGAGAGATAATTATACCTGGAAGTGGTGGAGGTTAGGTTAGAATCAATTCCTGATTGTGCATTGTGATTCTCAAAACGTCATAATCTGATTTTTACAGATGCCTATGCATATTTTTCCTAATGTACACGATAGGCTAGAGCTGTCCAATTCCTTTAAAAATGTAATTCAGATTTGAATTGCTTAAAATAATTAGTATTGAAATGCATTTGATTATTAATTAGCCTGTAATTTTATACTGCAGAGTGAAGATTAGCAGCAGCTCTACACTATGCATCACAAAAAAAACAGAGGGAATCACAAAGCAATATCAAACTCCTATCATATTAATTGTTTCTGATTTATTTTTATTTATTTATCCACAATTATGTCTTCCCATTGTAGACATTTAGGCCGGGACACACGTAAACATTTGTCATTTTTAACCTCAACTCACGCAAGAATAATTAACACAGTTAGGCCGAACCCCAAATGGCTTCCTAATCACTATTTATGCTTAATAACATAATTGTATTATGTAGCTATGTAGTGCATTATATGCCTGATTGAACGTTATCTGAGATTCAGCCACAGAAATAGTGTGACTCAGATAAGGCCTGTTTGGAATTAACAACTAATTACAGTATGTGTAGCCTGTTATCTATTTTAGTACACTTTTTTTGTTTGTTTGTTTGTTTTTCTTTTTAATTAATAAATTGATACCTACTTCATAAATATATTATGTCAAGCGACACAAGGGACATTGAGCCAAAAAAGAATTTAGAAAAAACATTTATTGACAGACTTAATCTACTAAAAGTAGAACAGGGCTCTTAAATATTCAAATGTGAATGTTTTTGCCTTTAAATATATATACATTATAAAAATTCAAGGTAAGTTTCACGATGGATGAAAATTCTTATATGTTTTTTTTTTTTAAAGCAAGTGGTCATATTGGGAAAAAAATCATAATTTAAATGATAAAAAATCGAAAAGCTTTATGCTTTTTAATCGATTTCCACTCCTAGTGGAAGGTGGAGTGGTGTCACATAATGACCAGAAGTTAAATGGAAGGGTGTTTAAGGGTGTTTTTTGTTTGTTTGTTTTAGTTTTTTGTTGATTTTATCTTTTTAATATCCTTTTTAATTTAATATCTTTTTAAATGTATGTCTATTCTACTATAGTATGTGCTTCGTATGTGTCTCACACTTGCACATTTGAAACAATTCACACTTTATTTGTATGAAAAGTTACAAAGGTTAAGGTTAGGATGACCTTTACTTATGACTACATTCGAACAAAATCTAACCACATCGCTTTTGTCTGTTCAAATTTTCAGATCTCTCATCTCGCTGCAAAGTTTTGAAGGAACAGAAGTTAAAAAGTCGTACAACAATTTGCCTCAGTTCCACTTAAGTCTGTAGTCGACGATGCTCAAGCCTTGGGTCAGCATCCTGACAAAGGGCACTTAAAGGTTAATATGGGCTGCTTTGGCCCTTGGGGGCCCTTCAGACAGATGAGGGTAATTTCAAGAGCCAT
The DNA here is from genome assembly GCA_028565825.1 of Olivaichthys viedmensis. NCBI lineage: Eukaryota > Metazoa > Chordata > Actinopteri > Siluriformes > Diplomystidae > Olivaichthys > Olivaichthys viedmensis. The sequence continues at coordinate 29,582,984 of JAOUQW010000034.1, read as the reverse complement.
GCTGAGGGCACGCTGCATACGGCCATATGTACATGTTTGCCAGCATTAAGCAAATGTCTACATTTCCCCTAAGTGGCGCCTGGAAAAAAAAGAAAATAAAACACAGATTATATGAGCACTATAAACAACAGATTCCTAATATTCTTCACACAGCCTCATGAAGCCATCTTTCTTTTCCATTACCTCCTTTCCACATCCTTCCTTCAATCCATCACCTTCAAACAAAGTTTCCACTGAGCTGACCACTTCGGACAGCGGAGGTCACTTTGACCAGCAAGGTAGTGAGGTTTTAATCCTTAGAAAAGATGGGAAACCACTAGAGATGGGGAGAAGGAGAAAGGGAACGTAGGAAAGGACTTAAGGAGGACAGTGTTGGCCACAGACCAAGAAGCTGGCTTTGGCAGGGTGATGGTCACCCTGCCCGGGGGCAGCCGGCGGCTACCAGAGCCCCGAGACTCCCAGAGGGCCTTTCAAGGACCAGAGAGGCGCTGGAGGACGGACACTCGGCCTCCTGCCAGGTTGAAAAAACTGCCAAATACCATTCAGGCAACTAGGTTTTTTGTAAACCACGGGAAAAAAGTTTACCGCGACCGAAATTCCAGAGGGGCTGGCTGTGTGCGTGTGACGTCAGTCCTGCCCAACAACTATCATTAGCACATTCAGATGGTGTGCGGTCATGTCATGCAGACCTCAAGGGTTAGCAATGATGCCCTCTGTTGCTGCTTGTAATAAGCACTGTGGTTGTCCAATGCAAGTGGCTTTTAGGCTTTTAGTCAGCAGTGACTAGCCACTTGCCTGTTTCATTCATCTCATGCTCATTTTGGCTCTCATTGTCACCGCTTGCTTTTATTGGGGAGGCATATGGCGTGTTTAAGAGATAAGCTGTGCCAAAACCAAAACGCTGTCCTAATAACAGAAAATTACGGTGTAATTCTGGACCATGCTACTGCAACTGTCTGTGTTCCATTCGGCAGTAATTAGGCATGGTTTTTAATGTACAATACTGTGCAAGAGTCAGAGAGCACCCTTTTGTTTATTCTGTTTTCAATCAAACGGGCATTCAGTACTTCTTGTTAATTATTTGGTTGTAAACAATAATGATGATGAAAATGTTACAGTACATTAATTTCCATTTTTCAGTCAAACAGCCGTGCAGTAACACATTATTACCTTTTTGGTGTCGGACAATAACAATAATCCTGTAAATGTGAATTTAATCTACAATTAACACAGAAGCCTCCAACACAAGTCTAATAGTTTTATCACTTATTTAAGGAAATGAGCTCCACTCGCATGAAAACAGCTGGAACGTACTGGTTTAATGAAATTGGATAAATGGAATTAACGGCATCCAATATTGAACAAAAGTACTTCGGAGTGTGTATCAAGAACTTAATAGACAGTAATAGAAAGCGTAACCAAAAGCGTCTCTTTGTCCATTATTCGTATCTCCTATTTTAACCTCTGCATTTCATTAGTCGATGGTTGATATACATCAGCCCAGGAGCGTTAAATGAAATACAGGAAGGGAGGGGAAAGTCCGAGGCATTGCTCACCAAAATGTGGAATATTTCAAAAAGAACTCCCTGTTTTGTCTGCCATTAAAAAATTCCCACATATTTCTGTTAAAACAGTTCCTTTAAAGTTCCCGCTGGACACGTTTGTACATCAGAAAGTCACTTACCCCGCCATCCAGTGGGCAAACATTGCTCACAGCTGAGCAAACACAGCCAGCCAGAACAAGACATATATTACAGGCACTCTATTTTCCTACTTTTGGTCAAATCCCAATCCTTGCTGCATACATACATCCATACATACATACACATGCCTTCAGTCTGTTCTCCACCCTTCTATTAATTTGGCTCCTTTACACTTTATCGATATTTCAAACAAAGCTCAATTTAGTGATGAAAACCACACCAGATTCCTGCTTGTGAGATGAATGTCTACGTTTACATGATGACCACAATTCAATACGGCTGAGGTGTGGATTAAAGGAAAGCAGAAATAAATGTTGCTAGTTTAACCTGCTCGTTTAATCAAAGCTAAAGCGGGATTTATGGCAGCCTTCTTCATCTTGCTTACAAATAAATAAATAAATAAATAAATAAATAAATAAATAAAAATAAACATTATCAATGCCTGAGTTTAATTGGTTCAACTTTGTGGGCATGCAGTGAAGCACCACGTCTCTGGGTACTAGTTTGAAATAATCATTTGGTGGGCTTGGGTCAGGTCTTCATTGACCTTGGGGGGTTGCAATGGTAATTATGAGCCTGGCCCCATTGCCCTCTATATCATTAAACTGCACTCTAAAGCATGCATCTCCCGTCCATAGTGGGACCCCCAAATGCAAAAGTAATCAGCACGTCCGTGTGACAAGCGCGTTATGAGTTTAGTGATAGATTTCCACGACTGCCTTGCTTTTTATTGAAATTTTCCCGAGAAGGGAAGGTGGAAGCAAAGAAAAGGAGCAATGCAAGCAATCACTGCACGGGGCCCTTATTAGTTATGTCAAGCCCAGCAGTGAGAGGCTCAGGGCATGTTATTTTACTTTCCCCCCTTTGGATATGGAAATGAGGCTAGACCACGAGGAAAGCACCTCGGCACCTGATATAATTGAACTGACCAGCATTTATGATGCTGAAATGAAGAAAGTGGACAAAAGCAGGATTGCACAGAGGTGCTGTTCAGTGGCGCAGAGATGCAAAGCAAGTCTTTTCATGGTCACGAGGTCTTCAAGTTACATAACGTGGCATAAGGAAATTAACACACTCAAGTGTCCCACATTACTTTGGTGTTGTGAGAACACAAACTTTTACACTCTTAAAAATAAAGCTGACAGAAAAGGTTTTTTGGAGCGATGCCATAGAAGAACCATAAGAACCCTTTGGTTCATGATTCGTTAGCCTTTTTTTTTTTTTTGCCACAATAAACTGATTGATCATTTTTCCACCACAAAAATCCTCCCACATAATGGTGTGTAACATTTATTTCATTGTGGCACCAACAAAAATGGGTAAAAAAAATTATTAGCTTGATGTTTAAGGTATATTGTACATTTGTTTATGGTTTAAACACATTTGCTGCCATATTGTCTATAAGAGTATCATAAACTTCAACAATAAGTTATGTATCATAGAAAGCAAAGCTTTTAAAAATGTTTTAAAAGCAAACCAGATACAAAGGAATAGCAGTTTAGGTCCCAGTGGTGCTGTAGCTACACTTTTTTCCTGTCAGAAGGGTTTTAGCCACTGCAGTAAATTTTGTTTTTGAAAATGATTAACAAGCTTCCTCCTTCCCCAAAGCAGAAGGTTTGTTTTCAGTTTTTTGGGTGACCATGCAAGTCATCTGAAAATCATAATAAGGTCTCTCACTTGCAAGTTAACAACAATTTGCATATAAAAAGATGCAAAGGTTGAGGTCACAGTTAGGGGCGTGGCTAGTGTTCGTACATTTTCTTACGACTATCCAACCAACACGCCCAAATACGTTTGAATTTATCATAAGATCAGGTCGACTAGAGCAACTCCTATCATCCAGTTTCTACCTTCCTTGGGAATGTGGTCAGTTAATTCTCCCATCGGCTCCTAGACGCAAGCGGCAAATGATGCGGTTCGGACTTGGTCTTGAGCTGTAGGGTGTTCCTTGGCTTGTTTTTCTTGCGTACCGCTTGTGAGTCTGAATAACATTGTTCAGATATAGAAGCTACCGCTAATCGAAACGTTCTCTCAATCACTCAGCTTGACCTATTTGTTTTCCTAAAATGGCAGACAAAAATTCTTACTCACATTTGGTAAAATACAGTATATGTACCAGTCTGTACAGAACTTCTGAGCAGATTATATTAAGCACAAGAAGTCCTCAATGTCTGGTCTAGCATGTTAGAAAACCATAACAACTGTAAAGTCTAGGAGAAGTTTGTGCTAGTTACACGCAGAGGTTTCTGTAATATACGCTGGAGAATGCACAGCACCACAGCCATCCCAACACTCCGAGACCACCGTAATAGCCGAAGCCACAATGCTCCTTTCAAATGATTTACTCCTGGGGCCAGAACGAGGCTCCACTCTGGAAAATTACCACTCCAAATAAGTGCTTCCCAATGGCAGCCAGCAGACTGAAAGATCCTGTCATTATAAATGTGGATGTCTCTACCTTTCGAACATGCTCTCTTCACTGTTATTTTGCATCTCTCATTCCTTATCATTTAATTTTTTTTTTTTGACTGAAAAGCAGTGGGGGAGACATCCTGCAGTTCACTGTGAGTTCAAACTGAGCTCAGAGGGTAGTTATTTAGAGCCCATTTTCAACCGATGTGCAACCTGAGATGTGACTAAGGAGGCTTCCTCACCTTTACTACCCAATTAGAGTGATTTACACACAACTTCATTTGGATCATATTATATTATGCACACACACAGACAGCAAAAAAGCCTGAAGAGCAGGTTCTGAATATTTAATATTTATCCATCACCAAAGATTCTCCACTGCCTCTTATTTCTTCTTTTTTTCTAAAAATGAAGCACAAAGGAAAGTTGTTTGATTTCAGGACACAAGGATGGTCTGACAATATTTTTGAAAAATGTACTGTTAGTCTGCTTTCAGTTTTCAATTCAAATAAATAGGTCCAGCCCAGTTCCCAGAAAAAGGGGGAGCTCCAAGGTACCATTTAATGACAATTTAATGTTGGTCAACAAAGGACTTTTGTGTAAAAGCTCAATGCGTCCTTTTGACATTCTGACTTCCTCGAGTTGGTTTGTTAATTCGGACCATTAGACAAATTATGACTCATTATATGGAAAGCAGATATTTTTCAGTCATAATTATTATTAGGATTAGGATGTCATGGTTTGATATTTATATTTAATCATATTAATGTAATTTATTATTAAATTGGTTAAATATGGTTAAATATATAGATCTAGATTCTATAACTTGTAATCTTTTGTAAAATTTATTATGGCTGATATATAGTACCATTATACTACAATTCGGTGTATGCAATACCACAATCACATCCCTTTCATACATGTAATGTAACTACTGACTGTTTGTGTAGATAAACTAATTCTTTGCGATATATTTACAATTGCAGACGTTAATAGTGATTGCAAAACTGCAATCTGCAAAAAATTTAATTCTTGCGGTTCTTTGTAGCTCAAATAACCCGAAAAAGCCGTCACTGGTGGTCACATTTCATATTAGAATCATTACAAAAAATAGCACCTGAGTATCTAATGGGAAGCCAATACATTTGTTTAAAAAATTTTATATTTTATTATCTCTTTCAGTTTATGCAGTTCAAACCAGATTCATAAAGAACAAAAACAAAGCATCACAATGAGCTCCAATAATACAAAATCTGCTAATAGTCATATCTCACACAGTAATAACTCAAACACCACTTAAGATGATTCACTGAATTGAACCCCAAAGCTTAAGCTCAACGAAGGAGGCTTGAGGCGATAAGAAGAAAAAAAGTCAAATGAATTAATCAAAGTGGCAAACGCCGAGGGCCAAGCGCTGACCCCTTCTTACTCTCATTACTCCTCCATTACCGCCGTTCTACCACACCGTCTCTTCTTTGGTTCCCTAATTAAAGATCACACCTTCCAGCACAGGCCTCAGAGAGAGAGAAGAACCACTCATTAGATTTATTATGATGAGAGTGATATCTCCATCCATCATGCTAATAGCAGCTAATCTGAAACCGTTCTTCGCAAGCATGATTAGTCTATAAGTTACCGTGATTTCCTGGAGGTTCTCCGCTTGACCTGTTTTGAAGCGCATCAAAGGCGATGACCTGCCTTTTGGAGGGAAATCCTCATTTAAGGTTTCAATCGTAACTGAAATGTTGGTAAAACTTCCTATTAATCCTGTATTCATAATGCATAATAATAATAAATGCATTTATAGCATAATACCTTATAACACAAGTCTGTTTAAATGCTCATCTTTACATGCATAACATTTTATAAAGCATGGGCATATGACTTTATAATGTCAGGTTACATAACACATTATAATATCTGTTCATAGGAACATTATAGACACGAATATTATAATAATAAATGCATTTATAGCATAATACCTTATAATGCCTAACATAAGTCTATATAATGCTTATAGTTACATGCATAACATTTTATAAAGCATGGCTATATGACTTCATAATGCCAGGTTTCATAATGCATTATAATATCTGTTCATAAGAACATCATAGACATTAATGTTGACACAGGCACTGCATTATAACTTGCGGTACATTATTGTTTACAATGTTCTTATGAACAGATATTAAACTGCGTTATGTGACCTGACATTATGAAGTCATATACTCATGCTTTATAAAGTGTTATGCATGTACCTATATCTACTTATGAGCAATTATGCAGGATTATGTTAGGCATTACAAAGTATTATGCTATATAATACCCTTTGACTGTATCCATAATTCATTATGACTCCAGGAATTATAGACTAGAATTATAAACATTCATAAAGGCTTATTCTAACAGGCGTTAGCTGTCATAAAGACTGCTTTTGTTAATTTTGATGTCAAGTTGACATAACGCCTGAGTGAAGTGACAGATTTTTGTCAACTTACATTAAAACGTCATGACAACTGATTTTGTAGCACTTCTGGTATGTCAAGAGTCTCATAATGTTGATGATGTGACATGCCAAACATCAAAACTAAACTCACTCTAATCTAGGGTCAAAGAAAATATACATAATCCCGTTTTACGGTGTCAGGACGGTGTCATAGGTCTTCATAGAAATCTTATAAAATAGTCAAATGAAACTGTAAAGGAAAGTGTCATAACGACCTTATGTCAACAAAAATTGTAACTTGACAAAAGCTTTATAACAGCTGCTGGAATAAGACTTGTTAATAAATCTTTATGTAGGGGTTATGTCAGTTGTCTTGAAGGGCTCATGTAAGTGTCATGTAGCCTTATGAACACTTGTGAACTTAAGTAAAGTGTTTCCTTTTTTTCTTTTTTTTTAGTTTCTAGAGTGTTCAGAGGACAGAATCTCTCCTCTATGTCTGTGTACACTCTTTAAAAAAAAGGGTTCCTCAAGGGTTCTTTGTATAGTTAATACTTATAGCTTTCTAAAGGGGAATGGTTTTTGAAAGGCAAACCCTCTGTTGTTGGGATCTACATATAATCTTCCCCCAGAGAGACAAACCAAAGAACCATTTAGAGTGCTAGATGGAACTCTATTTTTCTAAGAGTGTATAGTGTGAGTTTGCTATGAAATGACCTATTGTTTAGGCCAAGCCACTTCCTGTGATGTACCTCCTCCACTGCTTATCTTCACACATTGAGGGAGTCAATAAAAACATTGTAATCCATCCGGCACCCAGTGAACCCCGACAAAGGGGTCAGAGGTCACTGAATTAGGCGAGGACACAGACAGATAGCAGCAGATCAGTTTTTTTCCTGTGATAATCCATGTAGCGTAGTCCAGTTTGTCTTTGGGGGAGGTCTTGGAAGAGAGAGATGACAGTGTAGAACTGGAGCCAGTTTATTTAGCAAAGTAGACAACATGGAAAGAAATGAGGATGGCGCCACAGTTCCAGTCTAGACAAATCGTGTTTAAATGTACAGTTACACCGAGATGATAGATACAGTTTGTGCAATATGAGAAGAAAAAAAAGATTGTCTTGTATTATAGCCATGATGGTTATGTTCGTATCTAGTAAACTAACCGAACATGACTCAGTTAAGTCCGGTTCCATTACTGTGCCGGCCCAAAGCAGGGATGAAGATTTAAATCTCTAATAGCACACCACAAAACAACACATTTTCCTCATTAACTTCTAGGTATAAGTGCGTCAAAGCATGAAATTGCCACATTGGCTACATCTCGAAACAAGCTAATTTGCAAACGAATGATCCGTGCAGAAGAGGGAGAAAAAAAAAATGCTGATTAGGAGCTAATGGGATGATTATAGGGCTTTTTCTTCCAAGCATACCATTGTGAAATGAAGGTGTGCTGTCAAATATAGCTGCTCTAAATCTGTGTATTTTTCAAATTTTGACTCCACTGTTCATTTCAAACCCTGGTTCTGCATCAAGGCCTCAATCGTTGAAAAACTAAACACAAAGCCGTAATAATGAGCTGCTATGATATGATAGTAAAGTACTGTATACATTTGGATATAAAAAACATTCTACATGCAGTTAAAACTTGAAGCTGTTAAACAGTTCTACTGCATGTTTTTCAGGTAAAATGTGCTCGCAGTTTTAAAGTTCAATACAAAATATGCAATATTTGCAACTTTTTGTTATTTTTTTAGTAATTCTTTCTGATGGATATCCCCCTGTCTTTGAAAAGCGAAAAAGGCCAAAATGTTCCTGAACCAGGGTGATGGTGAAATATTAGAGATCTGCTCTTCCAACCTTCCGTCCTCCCCTTTCTCCTTTTTTACCTCTCTTTGTTCTTCCACAATAAGCATACATATCACATGAGAGACAAAAGCAATAAGGAGGAAGCCCTTCTCACACCTGCCCCGACGTGACCAAATGCAGAAAAATGACAGGGCGTGACGTAAAGCTGTGCATTATTTTTGAGTTAGCCGCACAATTTGCAATTCAAAGTGGACTCATGGAGTGCTGACCACACCAAGTAGGGCACTATGAGTACTGGTCCACATGGCAATCAGGCGCAGGGGCAATTTACAGAGACCCCTAGCTTTTTTCTTCTTTTTTTTAAGGATATATAAGAAAAAAAGAAATGCCGGCGAAATCACTTTCCTTCACGTTAAATATTAGAATAAGCCATTTTTGTCAAAAATGCAAGGTCATTTTTTTAAGATATTAAAGCAAATAGAGATCTAAATCATATAAACTTACTGTTTTTTTAGCACATGGATCTATAAGTATAATTATCATGGCAGATATCCTTAAACACCTATGTTTCGTTCACGAATCATACGAGTCACTTAGATGAACGAATCGTTTATTTTGTTCAGTTGCTGCTGATGGCCTTCTTCTTGTCAGAAAAGTTTATCTGGTGTTTCTTTTTTTTTTGTTTAAACATCCATGAATTGTGTTTTTAAAAAGTCATATTTGCAAGTCGTGTGTGCGCCTATAACTTATTTATATGAGTCAGTTCTTGGAACTTTTGTTCACAAACGAGATTCCCTCATTAAATGAGTCTCAATTCCGCCCAAAACTGGTGTAATGAAGTACTGACAATAAATTGTAATGTAACATTGAGGACAGCGAGATGGTTTTTGCTACACTGTAAGATTATAAGAACATAATATAGCTCAATAATATAAGAGAATATCAGTGCAACATATAATCTGAAATATAATAGAAAGGTTGTATGCTCTTGAACATTGTTAGCAATTACAATGGCTTAAAGACATTTTTATTTAGTAAAGCTTTTCCTTCAATTTCCTTCTGTTTTTCTTTGTTTATTTTAATTTTTCTGTTTTAAGATATTTGAACTCAATGTTAAAATGTGTTTATTGGGCTTGGTGTGAAAGATTTTTCTGAACACATACACAGAAGCATATTATAAAAAAGCACAAAATAGCCACAATGATTAGCTATTTTCACATCACTCAAGCTGCGTGTTGTCTGAATGAATCAGTGCTTATAAAAACATTAGTTGTAGGCTTGAGTCAATCGAATAAATCAGTGAACAAATCTGAATGAATCAAATGACTCAGTAGACTCAAAGCTTTCGACTTTCCTCAATAAAAATCTTCCCTGACATGCTTTAATTAGAGAATGATGGAGTGTGTAATTTCAGATCTTCGCTTAAATGTTATTAACAGTACATGTTAGTACATTGAACATCCTTTAAATATATTAGCCCAATTTATTTATAACATATGTCTCCAATCATGTTATCTAATACATCCTGTGCATGTAATTGGACCGAAAGCATTAATCAAATTCCTGCACAAACAGATGGAAAAGAAGCAAACTTGCTGAGCCACAGTAACAGAACTCGATTAATTCAGCCTCACATTTCACACAGTGAGGAACGTGAAACATGTGCAGCTGAGGAGAAAAACAGAAGAGATTCGGAAAGACAATTATAGATGCACCCTTATGAGTAACTAGACTTTTCAACAGGTTATAGCAAAGATGTTATTATACTACTGAAATGAAGTGGTTCTTATATTTTCTAATAATAAGTTTCTGACATGCTTGAGCTAAGCTGTGTTTTTAATCCTATGGTATTCAAATATTGGATCATTTTTTGTTTAACAATGGGACAAAGCTGTCTATTAACCCTATCAGACCCGCCATCCAGGCATTGGGACAAAATTTAAAAAAACGTTAAAAAAAATTATTGTGGCTCAATTGCGGCTCGTTTTTAAATCCAGTGATTTTAAAATTACAAAAATTACATGTGTTATTCATTTTATGTATTCATTTTGGCTTATTTTCATAAAGGTTGATAATAATTGTGGAGTTGGCTGTATTCATTCATTTCAATAATAAAAAAAATAATAATAATAATAATAACAATATATTTATATAGCACTTTTCATTTTGAGTTCAAAGTCTCAAAGTGCTTTACATATAAAGATCAAAAAGTCAAAACAAAGTATTTATGAGAAAGCACATTAAAGAACCAATATACAATCACTAATGAATTAACTATAAATATAGTGTTAGTGCTAAGAATTATGAAAAGTCTATTTAACAAGATAAAAGAGCCAAGAGCTAGAATATGAACATAATTAAACAAGTATGTATTTAATCTGGATTTAAAAACACCTATAGAGCGTCATCACACTGCAGGGGTCAGTAGGTCAATCCACTGCACGTAAACTTGTTTTTCATTTTCTTTTGCTTGCAATTTATGTACTTTTGGATTTAAACAAACACGCTATTATAAACTCTGGAATAGTGCACCAGAGAACGTTAGGAACAACGTGACCTCTGCAGTGTGATGACGCGTTGCTACTTTCTCATGCTAACGGATTAATGTCTAGTGTAAGGCTGATCCACCACATCCAACCAACAATCATGCGTATCATTCCCTTACAGTAATAATGTTAGCACATAAGTGATGCCAAATGCATAATTAAAGCCATTTTACACTAAACATAACACGTAGCATTAACCATGTCTCCCAATGTGTCTTGGGTGACATGCTGCATGCATGTGAACTTATGTAGCTTTTGGCAAATTATCGCAACATGCATAACATTCGGCAAATTCAGCATTTAATCACGGCCTTGTGTGTATTTTTGCTTAAAGTCGCCTTGATTGTGTTTGACTTCAGCAATAACCGAACTCGGTGGAGTGGATTGTATCCGCAGTCGCCTGTAACTGAAACCATCGCAGCCTGGCTTTTTGACACAGCATCTGGCTTTCACATCATATTTAAAGGCTGCCTTTTTGAGGAGCCTCTGAAATGCGTTGGATTTAAATTAAAACCTGAGGCTCCCCCCCTTCCTTGCTTGGTAAGATGGATCTCTTCCAAGAATGCATTTCACACGCCATAAACACTACATGAAATGTTTAAACGTGTCATAACTAAAACAGGGCCACTGCTGGGTATGTTGCAGATACACGGGCCAAAAAACGCGTGGCGATATCCCTCCAGATCTCCAAAAATAAAACAAGTTGTTTTGGATTCGAAAGAAGCAACGGAGCTCCAAGGTTCTCTAAAAAATATACAGCTCTCTAAATCTAAAGATTTTAATTTTTTTTTGCCTTGATTAATTTACAGTTTTCACAATATATCAAATTGACTTTACGATTCTGATACTTCGAATGAGTAAAGGAGGGGCGTACATACTTTTACACTTTTTAGCCTGTGTGTGAATATATGACTGTAAATGATGACCGTGATGATTTCAAATCTATACCACTGACTAAGAAGTGTGTTTTTTTTCTCTCTCTCTCCGTGTAAAAAGTAATAGAGATGTAAATATCTCTCGCATTTTCAATTTCTGCTGGAGCTCCTGCTCTAAGCCTCCTATTTGAGACTCGAGCTATAATCTGCCGTTTCAATTACCACCGCTGTGAGTGAGGCACATGAGACATACATGATTACATTTTCAGATCATGTTGATGACAAGCACGGACCCACGACACAACCGGGAGGCTTCTTTTTTATCACTTCATCATGTGTCGTCCTGTACAAATATGATTTTTTATTTTTTTTGTAAATCATTTCCACAATTTATTCATGAACTTTGAAAGCAGCATTAAAAAAAAAACCACAAATAACATTCCGTTTCTTTCAACAGTAAGAAATGCTTAATACCATGGTATCAGATAACGTTATTGCATGGTTGTGTATGTACCTGCTTTAAAACTTTGTAAAAACAAACCATCACTGAACTCCATGTCAAATATGAAGCCGTCGTCCTTGAGGCGTTTTTACTGTAAGAACAAGTGTTCTATTGGCACCGCTAGTTAACACATAACATAATATTATAATGATAACAAATCAGGTTTGGCATCAGGGACAAAAAGCACATTCAGAGCCGTGACCTTGTCTTGTTTTTTCTTCCCGTAGTTAATCCTATCGGACAATAAACTACATAACTTGGTCTAATAGGATTAGGGATTGGAGAAATACGGCCGTGCACAGAGGAGGAACGTTACAATGCTTGCTTTTACAGACCAAACACATTCCAGAAAGAAGATGAAATATGCCAAAAATGTGTACTGAGTGTTTCATTTATTGCTTTTCTCTACGTCTTGTAAAATCTCCCCAATATTTTGGACTTTGGATTTGGAAGTGAGTAGTTGATTCCCACTTGGAAAGGTATCAGAATGTAATGTCATGTTTTTTTTTTCAGTACTCATTTAGTATATATACTGCATACTGAATAATATATATAGGTTTCCTCAATTGAGTTTGGTGAGAAGAAAATTCACACCTGAGAAACTATTACCCTCATTAAAAATGCCAGAATCTATGAATATACATAAATATGCAAATTGGAAACACCCCCAATGTCCTCCTCCCATCTCAAACAGCTAGCTGGCTAGTTACCCAATTCAGCCACTCTCAGAAAATATTACTCTTTTGGTCATATACAAGACATCAAACTTCAAAACGAGGTGGACCAGGACCAACCAGAAGTAGTCGAATGACAACGTCTTTTTATGGGCCGATTTATGTCGGGCCCTTCGGTCAGTCAGACAGTGCTCACTGGTAAGATGGATCTCATTTTATTCAGTATTTTAAGTGAGGCAGAATCCAATCTAAGCATGTATCTGTGAGGACGAGGTTCTTACTTAAGAGCCCAACATGGGTTCTATGACAGTTCTGTGACAGTAACCTAACACCCTTCCGACCTAGTGCACTAGTGCAGAACTTTAATCGGTGAGCTAACCGCTGCACCCTCAATATACCCATCTATTGTAACTCCAATTTCTCAGTACCTCCAGTAAACTGCATGCAGTAAATAATGGATTCTCCTCTCATAAACCATCTCTTGCCTCTGTCACTGCCATTAACGGTTCTTTTACTATTAACAGTCCCACACTTTTTTTGCTGTATTTGCCTTGGCAGAGGCACGGCGCCTCCCTGAGTGGTTACGGCTCTCCACTGAGTGGCCTGGAACTGCTGACGGCCAAGAATCTACAGCTCCTATGGAGATATTACCAGCACTTGGCAAAGAAGCGAGACCCTGCACTGTAAAGAGAGCAAACTGGAGGAAAGAAAGAACGTGACCATAATTTTGACTGTCACTACACATTACGAGAAATATTATTCCAGTGCCAGTGAACACCCACCCATACACACACACACACACACACACCACTGATGGACTGCAGATCCCACCAGGTCTGGAACCTTGATATGATGGACAGATGGATGGCAGTGCAGGACCACCAAGCCTGTCTGGACCAGGGAGGTCATGGTCATGAAAGTGGTCCAATCCTCACTAACAGGTGAGTCGTCATGGCTTTGGCCAAGTGCACGCGGTTCCACATAGAACAAAGTCTTTGTTCAGTAAAAATGCCCCCCAAGATGGATGAAAGCGGTACACTCGCCAGTGTAATGGATTTATGCGTCTTTTATGTGAGGCCCCCAATCAATAAAGGGTTAAACTGTCAAATTATAGCACGGTTGTGGAGGTGAAAGGAAGCTACATGGTTTTGGATGGTCTTCAGCATTGATTTACTGGTTATCAAAGGGGTTCATTTTGTTAGAAAGACCTTCTTTACCACTGCCCTTCAGACATGTCCCAGCTTCAACCCCCCTTCACACATAAGAAATAACTTTGGTCCAAATTTACTGTTCTCAATTATGTCTTTCCTCCCCCATGGGTAAATTCATTTTTCTTTCTTTTCCTTTTCCACTCAACTGCAACTTGTACGTGAGATTTCCATGATTCCTGAGTGCTCGCATGGCTGGAAAAACCGCCCTGCACATTCCCAATGGGTTGCACACATGACGGCTCAGGCTCCACTATCCATAACTGATGCTCAGTGCATGTGTGTGAATATTTTTGCGCGTGCATATTATATTTACATATGTACATCCAGTGGCCAAGTATGCATAAGTTCACGAACAACACCCCAACACCTTATAGTCAGCTCCAGAATTATTGGCACTCTTGGTAAAGATGGGTAAAAAGGGTTCTAAAAAAATGTATTTGTGGTGCTCATTAACCGCAATGACATTTTTTCCTAACCTTTTTTACCCATCTTTACCAGGGGTGCCAATAATTCTGGAGCTGGCTGTACATCTTGTGCTGCGGTGCTTTTTTTTGGCACCTCTGCCTCCTAAAGCACCACCCGACAGGCCAGAGAGTCCCAATCGCCGCTTCTCCCCCCCACTTGCTCCATTAATTATGAGTTCTCATACATAATCGCGAGTATATCCCTGACCATGAATATGTAATGCTTTTAAATGAGTCATTAGCATAAATGACACCCCGCGGTGAACAAATACGACCGATCCATCACAGGCGGCGAGGTCTGTGAAAATCTAATGAGGGGCCGCGGGGACGGATCGGCCAGTGCAGCCCATGAGGGCCGAGGAGAAAGATCCACCGAAGTGGGTGATCGAGGTGCAGGGATGCTTAAAGATTAGACTCAACAACAAGAACTAATCTACTTAAAGCTACTCCGAAGAACCTACTTGATTTGATTGATCACAGAAAGTGTCCCTGATTATTATATTCTTGTCATTAGTTTAGCAGCCTTCACTTCTTGTTAGAAGCTGCATGTGAGAGCATGTGCATGGGAATAAGGAAATAAAGGTGATTAAAGAGTAAACATGATTGAATGACGAGTCTGGAAAGTCAAAACCCTAAAAAAAAAGTCAAAGTGTTATGATGTTAGCGGAAATTAGGATACTTTCCAAAGAATTCATTTTCATCAGAAACGGGAAATTAGTCAAACAAATTGAAACCTGATCAAAATTACTTAAGATTTGACAACAAATCTTAATCTTACAGAAGTCCATTTGCATTTTCTTTTGTCAACTTTGCTTAAAATTGTATTGGTTTGAATGTAAACCCAGCTACTGTTGATGGTGTGATCATAGAGTTCTCCAGGAAAATGGCAAGATTTGATGTGAGGATATCAGCTCAGGCTTCACAATAAGACTGCGAGCTAAACGGGTAGAGAACAGCAGCTGAGAGGAAATGGCTGAGTGAATGAATGGTCTAGAGTCAGAGGCACTTTGCACTTTAACTGCACACAGGATATGCCCAGACAAGCCACACCCACTGGAGTCAGATTAAATAAAAGCCAAGTACAAAACGCATATACTCCCACAATCATTAAGAACAATTATTTTATTACAGTCTGGTGACAGTGTCTTTACCCATAGCTGACAGAATTACATCTGTCACCGAAATTGGCAGGGCTTTGGTCTTACATGTTTGCTTTGTAAGTGCAATGCTGTAAATCAATATGTAAACTCCAATCATATTCAATTTCAGATATGTCCCACGTGCAGTGGTGCATGAACATGGCTGCCTCGAATGCAGGGCATTTACAGCTAATTTGCCAGATAATTCAAGAAGCAAGCAACTGTTGGCCTGGACTTTCATCTCGCTCCAGCTAGTGGACTTCACTTCTGTGGATTGGGCGATGAAATTATTCATGGTTAACAAGCAACCGACAAGTAAAACAGAAAAGACAATACTGTCCAACCGGAATAGACTTCTCGAATTTTGAGGGCGTCTTCGCATCGGAAAAGACAGTCAGATAAAGCATATAGAACGTATATTCTTGTTCCATGGTGTGGTTTCTACAATAAATCTGTTTCTAATATCTTTTTTAGTTTTTTTTATGATCAGATCGGAGACCACAAACCACAACAGCTTATTTTCAGAGAAACCATATCGTGACTGGAATAATAACTGTGCATGATTTGACTTAAATAATATACCAACTTGATGTTTTTACACTCCATGGCTATCTTTCAAAACAAAAGTCAAGAGGTAAAATTAAAAATACACCTCTTTACGTCTATATGTTCAAAATTTTTAACCTGTCCGAGGTCTTTGTCTCGCAGCCACACAGACATTTAGTGAAGATGTTTTGTGTCTGTGCTGTCAGGAATGTGATTTTTGGATGGGTATTTTTACAGAAATCCTTTTTATTTTATTTTATAAAGACCTTTAATCCATCCTCAGCAGGCAGGAGATTAAAGACAAGAAGGGAAAACCATCATCACGAGGGAAACACTGAGAACAAGTTTGACATTTCTGGTCATTTTAGGACGGTCAATGGGTTGCTTCCCCTTTCCTACTGCAGTACATGTCTGCTGTATTGGCTAATACAGTCAATGAGCGATGGGGACAATAGGTTCAAATATCTGAATCCGATATCAAGATCCTTTTTATCTTTTCATCATCATTGTCACGGTCTCTCCCTCTGCATAGCGTCGCGGTCGCCATGATGACGAGTGCCATGTGTTAATGTTGTGTTGGCTGTCTAGCTCCGCCCTGTCTCGTCATGTGAAGTGTGCCCAGCTGTTTTCTGTTTGACTGATTAGTCTATGTATTTAA